>WMED01003475.1:0-17157 GCA_019650415.1 Pipa parva
GGCGGCCACAACTGTCTCCGTACAACGGCGGCCACAACTGTCTCCGTACAACGGCGGCCATAACTGTCTCCGTACGGCGGCCACAACTGTCTCCGTACAACGGCCACAACTGTCTCCGTACAACGGCCACAACTGTCTCCGTACAACGGCCACAACTGTCTCCGTACAACGGCCACAACTGTCTCCGTACAACGGCCACAACTGTCTCCGTACAACGGCTACAACTGTCCGTACAAAGGCTACAACTGTCCGTACAACGGCTACAACTGTCCGTATAATAACTACAACTGTCCGTACAAAGGCTACAACTGTCCGTACAATGGCTACAACTGTCCGTATAATGGCTACAACTGTCCGTATAACGGCTACAACTGTCCGTATAACGGCTACAACTGTCCGTATAATGGCTACAAGGGTGCTTTGTTACCTGTAGAGGTCGTGCAGCTTGTTGTGGAAAATGTTCAGTTCTTTTCCCACCACAAACATTACTTTACTGCCTCTACACATGGTTGTACCACCCATTGCAGTGAAAGAAAAATATTTGGGGGAAATGTATTAAACTGCGGAAAGACCACTCTCAGTCTTTCTGCATTTACAGAATGAAATCTCGCATTGTCCTCACCAGATTTTTTTTTTGAGTTTTTGAGATTGAGTTTTTCGATCTCGATTTTTCTAAAATTTCGATGGAAAGGCAGCCATGCTACTAACGTAAAGTATGGCTACCTTTCCATCGAACAAACAAACAAAAAAAATCGATAATTTAGGTTCTACTAATGCAACGGTTCTCAACCTTTTTCGCCGGTGACCCCATGCGCTGATATCACCACGCTGGAAGTACCAGCAGGAACCCTTCTTATAAGGGTTCCTGCGGGGTGACGTCGGCTGCAAATGTCACTACGTGACACACGACTTGATGACGTTTCAGCCAAACGTCATCATGTACGCGCGTCATGTGGTGACGTTCAGCCGAAACGTCATCACGACCCCAGTGGGACGGCCTCGTGACCCCCGCCGGGGTTGCGACCCACAGGTTGAGAACCGCTGTACTAATGAAATAAACATTTTTGTAAATATAAATGTATTAAATAATGTACCTTTATACAGCGTTTCTCTCTGTCATCTTCCATCAGCCTGACTTTTCTTTCCCAAGTCAGTGGGTGGGGCTAAATGAATGATTGACATTATAGCTCCTCCCATCAGATCCTTGCTAGATCGTTGATTTAAGAGATCTGATTGGAGGAACTATAATGTCAATCATCATTTAGCCCCACCGACCTGACACTCAGGAAAGAAAAGTCGGGCTGACAGGGAAGATGATAGAGAGAAACGCTGTATAAAGGTACATTATTTAATACATTTATATTTACAAGAACATTTATTTCATTACTATGAAATCTGTATGGCGTAAGTGGGATTTGGTGATGTGAAGTCACCAAATGAAGGGCAGTGATGTCATCCTCATTTTTTCTTCCAACATTGCCTCCTGCTTTTATTATCGATCATCTTTTCTTTTCCTTCCAGCATTGCAATCCCCTTCATTTCTGCATTTCTATGTGAGCAAGCGCAGAAGCAGTATGAGGACCTATTACTGCTTCAGTGATGGCTCACATCAGTATTGTTGAAGAGGAGCCATGAATTAGAAGGGGATAGTGAAAATGAAAGCAGAAGAAAAGAAGATTGATAATCCAAGCAGCAGAAGACAACACTGGAAGAAGGAACAGTATTGGTAAGTATATTAACTTATTACCTGCAGACACACCCATAGTCTAACGAGCAATTTAGATCTCATTTAATGAAAACAATGTTTTTGTTTTTTTTTTTATTTATTGGTATAGAAGGAGCAGGCAAATCATATCTTATACAAGCAAAAAAAAATACTATACTAATAATATAGAAAGCAAAACATTTATAAACCCAACTTCAGACTTGTATTTAGATAACTGCCAATCAAGTTGGATTTTTATTTGCCTGGCGTTACTTCTCCTTTAATTAATAATAATAAAACAAATAATCTGATCACAGTATTCTTTCAAGGGGCTCATAGTAACCAGATGATTAGAATTCTATTTTATGACTTGTCTTTCTGCCGAGGCCCCCGTAACCAGGGATTTTCCAGTCTGTACTTAACTCAGTGGCTGCTAGGATTAAGGACCCTGGCAACCAGAACACAATTGAAATGTAAACAAGAAAAAAAAAAGGACTAAGAAAAGCAAACATTAAAATTATTATAAAACTGAAAAAATAAAAAATTGCAAAAAAAAAAAAAGTCTTAGAATTCCACTATTCACAACATCCAAAACAACACATGCCATTGTGAACAAGCCCTTTAAACTGGATATGACTGTATGCCCAAAGATGATGTCATTATTAACATAAGATACCATCTTGTGGTCAGCTTAAGGCACTACAAGTCTTAATCAGTTATTATTAGCATATGGTTCCATCTTGTGGTCAGCTTGAGACGCTACAAGTCTTAATGAGTCACACTGTGGATAAGCTCTTGTAAAAAAGCCTGAATAATTGTATTCTTTCACAGACATGGTGGACACCATGCTTTTCTATAAATATATTTCTATTCATTGCACAGTATATGTTTGCATCCCCGCGTCACAAAACCTAGCTTTCACTTATCAATTAGTAAACATTAGCACAGTGCTATATGGAAAAAACAAGCAATAGTGGCTGCTTTTAATTGGAAAAGTAGCCTTAAATAAGCATGTGCCACAGCATACAGTGATGGCCCGGGTGGTGTACACAGTGACGATGTGGGTGGTACATGATGAGTTAGGAATCTTCCCCATTGGTCATGAGATAAGGAGCCCAAAGCTCCTCTCTTGACTGCTTTTACATATAGCGATGTGCTGAATTTCACTAATCGGTAAGTGAAAAGTCAGGTTTTTAATATTATTATTTAGGAATTAAAAACACTAAATGGTGAAAGTTATTAAACTCAGAAAGACTGTTCTGGGTCTTTCTGTGTTAATTGAGAGAAATCTTGCATTGTTCTCGCGAGTTTTCTTTCGAGATTGAGTTTTTCAATCCCGATTTTTTCAAAATTTTCAATAGAAAGGTAGCCATGCTACTAATGTAAAGTATGGCTTCCTTTCCATCAAAAAAAATTCGAAAAAATTGAGATCAAATCTATAAAGAAATCTCATGAGAACAAAGTGAGATGTCTCTTGGTAAATTCTGAAAGACCCAGAGCGGTCTTTCCAAGTTTCATAACTTTAGCCCTAAAAATAGAAAAAAATCCTGTTTGAACTCAGTCCCCCCTACATCAGACTTCCAAAAATATTATCTTTGAATTTAAATGACCAGTTTTCCAGTTTTTAGTGTTCTGTGCTTGTTCTCTCTATAACCCGGTTTTCATTGTTAAATAGACAAATTGTCACTCTGTCCATTGTTTTCTATGGAACTTTGAATACAACTTCATCAAATGCCCTAATTTATAAAAGATGTCTGCAACCAGCATAGACAGAGACAAAGCAAACCAACAGAAATCAGGAATGGAACGTTTAATGGAACATTTGTACTAGTACTGAATAGGAATAACTAGCATGTCAATCCAAATAGAAATGTTGTATCTTTGTGGTTAGTAACATTGAGTAACATTAAGGGGGTTATTGGCTAAATTCTGAATTGTTGCATAAAGGTTTGAATTCACCAGCTAAAGACAGTGGCAACAGACTGCTACTGTTGCAGTCGCATCTTTATAATGACAATATTGTCACAGTCGCAACTTTACCTTGGAAATATTGTTGCAGTTACAACTTTAAAATTGTTGAGGTTGTAATTTTACAATGGGAGAATTGTCGCAGTCGCGAATTTGCTATGGGAATCCGCTGTTTGAGAATTCAACTCTCAAATTCTCACTTTAATCAATAAACCCATGAGTATATTGCAGCTTTTACCGCACTGCTGGCAAACGTGGGTCCTCAATTGTCAGAACATTGATTTTAATGATTGCTTGAAACACAAGGTTTAAAACAGAAACAAGGTTTACTCAGAGAAGTATCCTTTTGTAGCTGTCAGGGCTGTGGAGCCGGTAAGCCAAAGTCCCAACTCCAACTCCTCAATTTCCCATGACTCCAACTCCCTCATAAATGCCGCATGTTTAAGAGATAACTTAATTTAAGCTTTTTATCATTCCATGGGGTGAGGTTACTCATCTCAGCTAATCAGATAACAGTCTTTCTGGTATGCAGGTTACCATATAAGCCTGTGTGCAGTGAGAGACCTGCTGAACTGTCTATAGATCAGGAATGAAGTAAAATCTACTGACCAAAATATTTACAAAATGTTGTCTTTTAACAGTCCCTTTATGTTGAAAGCTAATGTTTGTAGTGAGCAAACTTCTTTAATCCTGTTTTCTCAAGCAGATCTATGATGAGCGCAGCCATTCCTTCCAGTGCCTTTTCCTCTGATCTGTAGCAAGGAGCTTCACTACTGAGCATGTACATAAAGTGCAGCACACATTCATTTCAATTAAGCCTAGATCCTTATATAAGGAATAGAACAGAGCTTTACAGGACATTTCATTATTTTCCCAAATTCTTATGAAAATAAATTCAGCATATACTGCAATGAACTAACTCTACCAATTTATTATATATTAAGGGAATCGGAGTCTGTCCATTTTATAATGACTCCGACTCCACCAAAATGGGCCCCGACTCCGACTCCACAGACCTGGTAGCTGCACATTATTCCCCCCATTAAGTGCAAAAATCTAATTACAGACTGAAAAGTGACTGTAAAGATTTGTCTGTCATATAACAGCTTTATAAAGAGGCATACTGACCTGCAAAGCCAAGCACTGTATACAGCTTCAAGAAAATGTATTATCCAGGCACACCAAAACCTGTAAAAATATACCTGTGTTTAACAAGGCTAGTTAACCAATTTACATGATCACTACTACTAATACCACTAACACACAAGGCCAAACAATTGAATGCAGTAAAATACCTTACAAGACTGGCCATTCATTTGTGTGATACCTTTGGCAGTTCCATTGAAAATAAGGCCGCAGGAAGTTTACTGATATTTAGGGATGATGCCACCCAGTGCCATTAATGATCTGTGCCCTCAAAGTTGTAACTGATGGTGATCTGGGTCAAGTGATAACTTTGGTGGCACAAGTCATTAATGCCATACTGTTGGATGATCTTTAAGCTGTTATAGTGAACTCTGTACATAAAGTACATTATTAAAAGCCTCAGGCTTCTTTTAAGTAAAGACAAGATAGAATTTAATGGTAGTAAACTATTTCAACAATTCGCAAGTGGACAAAAAAAAAATCACATTCCTGTAACGATGTTCATGTAAGATTATATCAGGAGAGGGCAAAGTCTAATTTTACACCTGGAAATATGTGGTTTACTGGAACACTCTGCATAAATCCGCAACTGAATCAGAAGATTATATTCTGGTTTGTTCCTCTAAATCCCATTGCTGAAAGGGAAAAGTACCATTTCCTAGAAGTCTGGTAATGCTAAAGGACTAGCAACAACCAAAATAATAATAATAATAATTCCCCATTAGGGTTTGTATGGAAGTTATTTAAATAAAGCACAAAAATGTTATTTTTGAAGTTGAATTTATTCATTTTATATTTTCTGTCTTTTATCTTTACTGATAACAGACATGTTGTTAAACAAGACTTCACCCCAGTCTGACTGTTTGCTAGGGTGCTTTAGATAATACATATTTAAGAAGTGTGCCTAAAAGCCCAATTTTTCAAGCTTAATAGATATCTTAATTTATAAACAAAATGTACAACTTTTGGAAGAACGGAATTTATATATACAGTTAGTCCTCGGGTTACGACGGTCTCGAGTTACGTTGTTTCGGGGTTACAACGCTTTATACAATGCCATGTTCCGACTTACACGGTTTTGTGACGTAAGTCGAACTGCATGCAACCATGCCTTGTTCCGACTTACACGGTTTTGCGACGTAGCGACGTAAGTCGAACCATAATGTATGAATGTATGATCCGACTTACATCGAAATTCGGTTTACGACGCCACGTAAGAACGGATCAACGACGTAAGTCGAGGACTACCTGTACTGTATATATATATATATATATAATATCAGTGCATTTGGGACAATTTCATTTTTTTTTTGGTGTTACTGTGTTTTAATACTGTTTTAATAGCTAATAATTTAGCTAATGGGGATCTTAACAACCACAGCAGATGTACTTTACTTAATGGGTAGGAACTCTGTTGGCAAATACCCTGCCTATCCCTAATGTATGTTTTATGAAAGCATTCTGTCCATTCAGTTACAGGCAACAGAGTTCCTCATACAAGCACAGTAGCTAGCTGCACAGAGGCAAAGTATGAGTGGTGACCCAAGCTAAGGATAGTAGCTTATACAAGCCCATTGTGATATGAAACTTACTTCTTACTTAACCCAGCATAGGTTGGCTGCTATTTTGGATACCCTTCATCCAGGATCATGGTTAAAGGAATGTAAGATATCACTATAATCATTTGAATTTAAGAATTTAGAGTCTTCAGAGTTTGGGGAACAGAACTTCCATTTTCCTTGAGACACAAACAGCGTGTTAACCAGCAAAAATGCAACTGGCAATGTTTACCTCTCGGAGACAAGGATTCTGTACCACAAGGAGTTAACCAGCAAGATCCAACTGGCAATGTTTACATCTCGGAGACAAGGATTCTGTACCGCAAGGTGTTAACCAGCAAAGATCCAATTGGCAACGTTTATATCTCGGAGACAAGGATTCTGTACTACAAGGTGTTAACCAGCAAAGATCCAACTGGCAACGTTTACATCTCGGAGACAAGGATTCTGTACCACAAGGTGTTAACCAGCAAAGATGCAACTGGCAATGTTTACGTCTCGGAGGCAAGGATTCTGTACCACTCTAGGATTTACAGATGTCGAAATGAAGGACCAGGAAAGCTATGATGGCGGATTCTGGGAGATACAGTTCCATAACAAATAGTTTGTTCTCATTGCATTCTAATTATCACAGTAATTTAATCAATACTACCGTATTTGCCGGCGTATAAGACGACTGGGCGTATAAGACGACCCATAACTTTTCCAGTTAAAATATAGAGTTTGGGATATACTCACCGTATAAGACTACCCCTCTTCCAAGGCAAATACTGCTTGGATTGGTCAACTCTCCCTGCCTGCCCAGCCCTCCTTGTCTCCAAGATTATCAGAGCACCATCACACTGTGCTGCCCCTACAAGCCCTACCCTCTGAAGGAGGGGGGCGCTATCTTAGTGCTCATCCCCCTCCTTTTCTCTCTCCCTACCTAGCTCCTCTGTTGTCCAGCTGTCTGTGCTGAGTGCTACAGCGTTTCCTCTCCCCAGCAATGATTAAACTTCCTGTCGCTCACAGGAAGTAACATCAATGCTGGGGGAGGAATGCTGCAGCGCTCAACATAGACAGCCGGGCAACGGAGGAGCTAGGTAAGGAGAGAAAAAAGTGATACCCGGCGTCTAAGACGACACCCCAACTTTTCAGATGACTTTCAGGGGTTAAAAAGTAGTCTTATACGCCAGCAAATACAGTATATCATTTTAGGAAGGTCTGGCCTGTTTCTTCTGAAAGAAAAAAAAAATGTAAGCAGCCCGGATCTAAACTAACGCCCTGTGTTGTTTAACATATTGTGGGATGTGGAAGTGATTAAACCTGTATACAAAATACTTTAGCATGAGTAATTTACCTTGGTGAACCTTTGGTTATTTACATTTGCTTAATTAAATGCTTCATTAAAACATAGTTCTGCACTTAGTTTCCCAGACACAGCAGTGTGGCATGGGCTATAACAGTGATGGTGAACCTTTTCATCACCGAGTACCGAAAAGGTGACATCACTCACCAGCTCCTTCCCCAAAAGTGCAGGCGCTGATGATTGACATCATCGTGCCTGCATCGGGGGAGGAGCATTCCCCAGTGAGCGAGTGGTCTTCCAGTGTAGGCCGCAGATCCGACCTGAAAACTGTCAGGTCGGGTCCATGACCTGCGATGAAAGACCGTTCACTCACTGGGGGAATCAGAAGCAACCAGAGCCGTTATGCCTCTGAAGACACTGAAGCATACTGGAAACAGGAACAGGGAGAAAGTGGGTTTTTCTAACCACATTAAGGTTGGCATTGGGATAAGGCCAAGGCACAGAGTTTAAGGCACCTCCGGTCTTAAATCTTAAACCCCCGCAAGGAAGTATGGCATTTGTGACAAAGAAACTCCCAGGTCATGGTCCTTGGATTAACCCCCCACTGGTGGCAGCTGTCTGAACCACTTGCAGAGATTTCTGGCAGAAACAGGAACTGCAGAACTACAACTCACTGGATCAATTGGTGTGTAGTGTACCTTGAAGAATGGAGAAGTTAGGCCAAGCACTAGGAGCAGCCAGGCAAAGACAATACTGAAACAGAGCTGAAGATCATGAAGATGTTCTGGAACACTGGGCTGCAGAGCTGACACTCAGCAGGCTGTAATATAAGCTGCTGAAGAAGCTGTAACACAGCCAAAGCACAGAAGACATGCAGGATTACTTAGAATAACACAAGAGTCGGACCAGTGTCAATGACACTGACACATGAGCACTGCTGAAGGCACTGCACTCCCTTTTGTATTTGGCACCGCTGACATTATGCGTGATGAGAGCGGCTCTAGATTGGTTGGTTCCCCAATCTGGAAGCGATGGGTCTAGCCGTGCTTGCCGACATTTAGAAGCTGGCGGGCACGAGCTGCGCTGCTCACTGTGAGCACCACTTGTGAAAACTTTAGGAATGATTCTGGATTTACTTTAATTTAAAAAGCTTTTTGTGCCTTTGACTTTTGCTTCTTTACAAATACAGCAAGTCCTATCTTAGCGGCTGAGAGAGGCGCTATTTCTTTTTAAGCAGCTCCTTCTCCTGGGGTGGTGTTCCACGTGATGTTACATGTCATGTTGGATGGGGGTGGGGGCAGTCATCTCAGTCCAACAACTGTACAAGAAAGACAGTGTGACTCAGGGTACAGTGATATAAACAGACCATTGTATTCTCCAGTGCAGTCTGGGGAACTTAGGCCAGGGTCACATTAGCGTTTTCTCTCTCTCTCATTTTATGGATTGTACCTATCTCTTATAAATTGGCCTTTACAAAGAATAATATACCAGGACTCAGTGGGGGCTTTTTTACTTATCAGATAAGGTTGCGATCAGCAAAGGCAACACACCTCAGGACAATACATTCAATTAGATGAATGAATACATTCAATGAGATCATTTTAGAAGCACTTTGTAGGAATAACTCTCATGCCAATCTAGCAGAATCATTTTTTTCACTCTGCACTGAGTATACCCTGTCTTAAAAACTAGTCATCTTTAATGCATACAGTATTTTTTTTTTTTTTTTAATAAAAATTTATGCCCTTTAAGTTTAAAGTTAGGAAATTAGTGTTTTTAATATTCAGCAGGCAAACCTGAAAACTCCATGCCTATTCTGCTGTATGATGTCCTGTAAAACGGTTTATTGTTTACAATGGGCATTATATAACTGCTATTTTTAGTTTTTTTGTTTGGTAAAATGAAACCACAAACTCCCATAAAACTAAAGTCTTAAGTGCCCAAATTTACAAGTAAGTAAAATGTTAATTTAAACATATAAACACTCACATGCCTGGTAGCGGGAAGCAACTTTCTTTCAGTGTTGCGTTCATTGTATTAAGTCAATTGTTTAGAGAATGTTACACAACCAGTTAGATCATTAACATGTGAATTCATTACAGACATTAACATTGCACTAACAATTTTTAAACAGCATTTGTTTGTTAGAAAAGTACACAATACTCTTTCCAGTTCTGTCATTTCAACTTACCCATTATACATAAGGTTGTAATGATTCTTTACCAGGTACTCCGAAAATGATCCTAATAGTCCCAACTGTTTATAAGGAACTTGCGCTGGCCAAAATACAGTCCACTAAAAGAGAAGACACAGAAAATTATTTTAATGGTGACTTTGATTGATCTGATTTGGGCATCTGAATGACGGCTTTATTTACCAAGTGTCAAATATTAGCGTAAAGCTCTGTATCTATTCGCCACTTTCCCCTGCTTGCTTATTGAGCAAAGTCAGCGATGTGGAGAATCAATGGCCAATTTTGGAGAATAGATAGTCATGATTTTACGGAGCACTTTGCATCACTTTGTGTGTGTGGGCACAGGTACTTCTACTATTGACTAATCGGCAGAGTTTGTCGAAGGAGTGAATGCGACTAGGTGCACTGCTCTGAATTCACCCATCTAACTTCGCCACATTAGAATGTAGAATTGGGGGGTTGATGGAAGGGCTCCGATGTGGTATAAGGTGACTATGTCATCAGAAGTGACAATGGTGACTGCGACTAAATTAATCCAATATTTACATGCAAAAGCAGAGGATAGCCAGAGGGGTCACCCCACCCCCTATAAATAGGAAAAATAAAAACGATGGACATCCAACTTGCTCAAAAACAATATGGTTTATTGTACCATTGTCACAAACAACCACTTTTCGGTGGGGAAAGAACCTCCCTTTATCAGGTGCAACTAAATTAGTCTACTACTAAACATTAATTAAGGGACAAGGTGACATAGAAACAGATTTATTAATCACTAAATACATTTAGTGGGACATGGTGAAGATGACGTCACTGCATTTCACTGGGGGAATTCACAACAATTCGCATGACTTTACATCCTAATTCTTTCCGATGGACTACTCCACACAATGCATCCGACAGCAATTGCCGCTGTCCGCTTGCTCGGCAAGTCTATTTGCCGCTTAGTCAATAATGAGAAATGAATTTGCGACAATTTTGGAGATGCGACTCAAATTGTCGCATGGTGAATTCACCCTTTAGTCAATAAGGCCCTAAATGTAATCTGTACTAAGTAAATTAGCGTGCTACATTAAGCTGTCATAATTATTAAAACAAAATGTCACACCTCCAACCTCTTGTGTCAATCACAACCTGGCACTTATTTTGATGTATCCTTGTGATATTTTACTTGTATTGTTTAATGCACTTTTCCCTTGTCTGTATTGTACTTGTATCGCTGAATTGTACAGCGCTGCGTAAATTTGTGGCGCTTTATAAATAAAATTATACTTACATACATACAATAGGGAAATGTTAAAAAAACAATAGTAGCAGCTAAAGAAGTCCTCAGAAAGGTTAAAATATTCCAGTAGTTATTTACTGGACCGACTCCTTTAACCTCCCTCTCAAAGGGTCTGCGACTGACTAAAGGGTGAATTCACTTCACCACAATTCGAGTCGCAGCTCCAAAATTGTCACAAATTCACTTCTGATTATTGAATAAGCGGTCGACAGACTCGTCGGACAGTGACTGTCGCCATCGGATGCGTTGTGTGGTGTAGTCAGTCAGACAGAAGTGGAATGCGCAGCCCTGCCCATCAGCCCCTCAATTCCCCATTCTGATATGGTGAAGTCAAAAGGGTGAATTCGGAGCGCGTTCACCTAGTCACATTCGCTCCTATGACACACTCCACCGATTACCTGTGCATTCGTATGCAAAGCGCGGCTACCGTAGTCGCCCGAATCGGTCGCGTAATTTGACACATGGCAAAGTTTGATCAATAAGTGAACACGGGGAAGTGGCGAATAGATGCAAATTCAGAGGTTTACGCGACTATTTGGCCTCTGGTTCATAAGGTCCAAAGTGCGTTGCCCGGTAAAATAGTCACTGCATGTCCTTACTAAACATGGCAACTTCACAGCTTTAGTGATTTCTCTTTATCTCTGCGCTCTTATACACTGGCATATTCACTCACTGTAAAATACCCCATGGACAGGGTGATAACAGCCATCCAGAACAGGTTCGCCCTCCTGAAATAATCAGATGTTGATGCCATGACTGAGAAGGCTGTGGGGTAAAGTCTTTCCTCTCATCCAACTCTCTGTCTCCCTGGCTGCAACACTGGCAGTGAGAGGGAGAAACAGGAAGTGCTCTGATCAGTTGCCCTTCTGAAGCCACTGAAAGCTGATTGGCTAGATTAGTGGAGATGCTGATTGGTTGCATTGCACAAGCTCACACTGCGTCTATGCACATGTAGCCGGAAGTTGCTGGTGGAGCTCAGCCAGGGCAGGGGAAAGATCTGGAATGGTTTTGTTTTTTTAAAGGAACAGTCCAGCCAGAAAAAAAAAAAAACAACACATTTATTTATGCTAATTACCACATGTTATTAAATACAATTTATCAATTTAAAAAAAAAAAAAGTTAAAATTCTTACCTGTAACCAAGGGCTATACAGCATTCTGCGTTGCAAACTCCATCTTCAGATTCTGGCGGCGACTCTACGGCGTCCGAATCACCCGATCCCTCTCAGGAGCGCATTCCTCTCCAGCCGCTCTCCTAGTGAAGCCCCATGCGGGCACTTCCTAGAAGTCGCATGGAGAGCGTGCATGTTATCCAGGGAGGGAGCATTGATCACGAGCACGTTCTAATATGTGACTTATAGGAAACGCCGACGCGAAGCTTCACTAGGAGAGCGATGGGAGAGGAATGCGCTCCTGAGAGGAATCGGGTGATTCGGACGCCGTAGAGTCGCCGGCACAGTCTAAACATGGAGTTTGCAACACGGAAGTGCTGTACAGCACTTCTTTACTGGTAAGAATTTTAACTTTAAAAAAAAAAAAATTGATAATAAATTGTAATTAATAACGTGCGGTAATTAGCATAAATAAATTAATGTTTTGTTTTTTTTAAATGTTTGGCCGAACTGTTCCTTTAAAGCTGTATAGTTTGGAATTGGTAAGGAATGTTAATATGGTTTCTTTTACTAATCTTTATAACCTGTGGAGAGGAATTTTTTATGCTGGTATGTCCGGAGCGCACACACACACACACACACACACACACACACACACACACACACACACACACACACACACACACACACACACACACACACACACACACACACACACACACACACACACACTCTCTCTCTCTCTCTCTCTCTCTCTCTGCTGGAAAAACACTGATTAAATGCATTAGGGGCTTATTCATGAAAGTATGTACAGTTGCGTAAAGGTCTGAACTCACCATTCTACACATCCCCTTATGTGGGCACTCATCATACTCTGTGATGTGACTATTCGGATGCTTGCAGAGCTCTTTGCGTCAGTTGACACGGACAGGTAATACACCTATTCACTAAGCGTCACAGTCTGATGAAGTAGCAAATGCGTACTGTGTTGATTTCAGCATCTAATTGAGCATTTTTATCTGTTATTAGAGTGAAGAATCAAACACCACAAGATTTAAATAAATTGCAGTGTTTGACAGAATTGTACAGGATATTTCAAATATCCCAAGTTTATATCAATTAGAAAGTCCCAGGCTCTGCCCCTGTAATCTAGAAAAAACCGTGTACATTGAAATTGCCAGCACACATATTCCTAGGTTCCGCACACAGAGGCAACGCAATGTGGCGAAAGACAAAACAAAAATAACCAGAAAGCGGTCTTTCCGAGTTTAATAAATTTCTTTTTAATACTTATAATTCAGGTTTTTGCCTAAGTTTCCAAGTGGGTTATCCAGCTTCCACCAGTGGGGGGGTTAATCTGAGGGCCGTGACTTGGGAGGTGCCTGCCGCAAAGGCCATACCTCCTTGCGGGGTTTCAGGGTGAAGACCTGGCCCTGCTTAGACTCCACGCCTCAGGGTTAACCAGAGTCAACTCCCGCTGTGGTACAAAGGATCCACACCCTCCTTTAAGTCATGTTTGTTCCTAATTCCTTGCACTCCCTGTTTCTACCCGTGTGCACTGTATACCTTTGTTCTTCCAGAAGGTGTAACACCTTATCCTGTATCCTTCACGTTTAGTACGTCTTAGCGCCTTCAGAGGCGTCATGGATTTTGGATTCACTATAGTGCCTCGAGTGGTGACCGATGTTCCCATGGTAACCCCTTGTGTGTTCCCTGAGATCTGTGACACCCATAATTTTGTATCTGTTGCAAAAAAAATTTGCCTCTTATTCCTCACATTGCAGAAAACAAGGATCTTTGATGAACATGCAAAATTGGGTAGGTTGAACCTTTATGCAACTGTTTGGACTTTGCCAAATTACCCCAAAGCCCTCTAACTTCTTCCCTCAGACAATCCACTTTCTTGTTGACATCTTCCTTTTGCCGCTACTGATCTGATTGGACAATTGGAGATTCAGACATGTCCACAGGCTCTGTTAGGATACAACAGAGCCTTTATTCATGCCTACACTGGTAGAGCAGGCTAGGAGCATACCTGGGAACTCTGGCTACAGACCCTGAAACTCAAAACTTTGACCCAAATCTCAGGGTCTGTAGCCACATTCTCAGGGTCAGACAGCCCAGAGTTCAAGTCCCAGTGTAACTGATTTAATTAGAAGGATGATTAAAGTAGTATTATATAATATTTTAGAACAGGGATGGCGAACCTAGGGAACGCAGATCCCCCTCTGTTGGCACGCGAGCTGTTGCCAAGCCTGTCTTCAGTACAGGCCATGGACCCAATCTGAATGTTTTCAGGCCGGGTCTGTGGCCAGCACTGAAGGAGCGCTTGCTCGCAGGGGAGTTCTCCTCCCCTGAAGCGTGTGCGCTCCTCCCCCGACGCCAGCATGATGACATCAGTCACCAGCGCCGGCACTTCGGGCGACATGCTAGTGAGTAACGTAACCTTTTTGGCACAGAGTGCCAAAAAGGTTCGCCACACAGGCTTTAGAACTACAGTACTCTTCCTGCTAATTAATTCAGTTGGACTAATAAGGCAGAAACTATTTTCTAAAACGAAACAAAGCAAAACAAATTTTGCTACCAACCGCTTCAATCCCCTTGGACTGTATATTATCCGGGTGCTCAGGAAGGAACGAGCACCATTGTTTTGCTATACGTAAGCCAATTAAGATGTTTATTAAATGTATTACTAACTTACCTTATGGAGAACCTTGTGAATGGATCGATGATTTTGTATCTGCTAGCTGACATCGCTGTACAATTGTACGGGAGGGCCGACCTCCTAATTACAGGGCTGATCACATGTGTAGTGTGGACCAATGACGGACAAACCGGAAGCAAAGAACTTTTACTATTTAAACCGTGTATTAAGCATTGTATTTTTAAGCCATGATTAAGCGCCAAGCGCGAAACGCGTAGGCACCCTCGTTGTTTTTGAAAAAGTTGTTTTTAAGTTTACCCATGTGGTGAAATAAAGGATATTTTACTGATCGATTGGAGTGCCGGAAATATCTATTCAGAAACTATTTTCTATCCCATTTATTTAAGTAT
Organism: Pipa parva; assembly: GCA_019650415.1. Classification (NCBI taxonomy): domain Eukaryota; kingdom Metazoa; phylum Chordata; class Amphibia; order Anura; family Pipidae; genus Pipa; species Pipa parva. Next base: position 15,311 of record WMED01003475.1, read on the forward strand.
TATAAAGCTTTAAGGTTTGATTGGTTCCAAAAGAAGTAGTATTCTATCACTGGCTTCATTCTATTTTACAGTTGAACAGTGAATATTTTATGAACATGCTCTTTAGTATGTGTCATAAGGACAGAAATAATAATCAGCTGGGCAAACAAGTGGTGCTTGGCACGCTAAGTAAGTGGTTTAGAATTCTAAAAGTTCTTATTTTTAGGATCTCATGGTAAACTTAGAAAGTTTCTATGTATGCCCAGGAGGCCACAGGACCAATGAAAAACCAGCCATTATAAGGGCTACAATTTAGTTACCTTTGAATTAATTTTTAGTATGTTGTAGATCAGACCTGGGCATTGTACGGCCCACAAAACCACATCCGGCCCTCCAAACATCACTGACTGGAGGGGGTGTGTGGCCAACCACCGTAGGCGCTGACAAGCTAGGCACACCACTCTGGCCCTTCAAAACGACCAAAACCTTTCATGCTGCCCCATGAGAAAACTAACTGCCAACCCCTGTTGTAGATAGTGCGGTGTTTCCCAAAGTTCTTCTGTTTGTGGCCCGGTTATTTTTGTGCTTTCTCCTTCGTGACCCGGCACGAGAATGAGAATATTGTCGTGACTTTACTATGGAAATATTATTGCAGTTGCAACTTAAAAGTTGTCGCGGTTGTAACTTTACAATTGAAAAATTTGTTGCGGATTTGCTATGGGAATCTGCTGTTTTAGAATTTGACAGTTGAATTTTTACTTTAGTCCAGGAGTTGACAAACTTTAAAGAGGAGGGAGCCATTTCGCTCTCTCCTCTACTGGTGAAAATTTTTTTCCGAGCTGCAAAGAAGGAAGAGCGAACGTTCCCCGTCACACGACCTGCTGACGTCCAATCAGAAGTATCGGGAGGTCATATTTGGGGCTAGGGAGATGCGCTCCGAGCCACAACAAGGCACTTGCCGACCCATGCTTTAGTCATTAACCCCCCACTGTGTTACCAACTCTTCCATTTCTTTGTAAGTGGAAGTTAATTCTCAGCTTTAACTGCTTCTGTTAGCGAATTATTCAGTTAAAGTAATGCACATAATTCATTATATTTTCTTCTCTAAGATTAATCAGGAGATAATAACAGGGAAACTAAATAGAAAAAAACATACCAGTTTCTTTTTTCTGGATAAACATTAACTATCAGAAACTACAGTTCCATTGTAATCATTAGCACATCTCCCCACACACCGCTCCCCACACACACACACACACACATCTCCCCACACACCGCTCCACACACACACACACATCTCCCCACACACTGCTCCACACACACACACACATCTCCCCACACACTGCTCCACACACACATCTCCCCACACACTGCTCCACACACACACATCTCCCCACACATATCTACCCACACACATCTCCCCACACACCTAGGTTGTAAGCTCTACGGGGCAGGGACCTCCAACCTCTTGTGTCAACCACTACCTAGTACTTATTTTGATGTATCCTTGTGATATTATCCTTGTATTGTTTAATCCACTTTTCCCATGTCTGTATTGTACTTGTATTGCTGAATTGTACAGCGCTGCGTAAATTTGTGGCGCTTTATAAATAAAATCATACATACACACTGCCCCCCACACACTGTACAATGCTTATCACATGTGCATTGATAACATGGCTGCCTAAAGTCCATTCACTGGCGGATATTACAGTCAGACATGATAACATTGCCAGCAGTATACTCGGTGCTTTGGAATGTGAAAAAAAGCTGCCAGACTTTATGAAAGTAGATCTGGGCAGGGCGATGGGCATTAACATCAGTTTATATATAACCTTGGGAAGTATTTAGGTTTACGACCTTCCCAT
>WMED01003476.1:0-22114 GCA_019650415.1 Pipa parva
GGATTCCAGTCTCGGCGAGACCAAAAGAGTTACCTCGCCGAGACTGGAATCCCTTTAATGTGCTCGCCAATGTCCGCGTGCAGGACATCAGCGAGCGCAGATCAGTCAGTCTGAAGTGAGGCGAACACTCTGCACCTCAATTTGGACTATCCTGAATTCCCCTCTTAAATGTTGCTAATGGAATTCTGGCCATTACACAAACTCTCACCAGTTCCTGAGATAAGGACAGCCACTCGCACTTTTCCCTCTGTTTCTGCGTCCAGCGAGACTGAGTTTTGTTGAGGCAAGTATTGCTTCAATTGAGGAGTATCTTTGCAAAGTGAACTCATCAGGTTCTTGATATTAACACTGCTAGAGTCTAAACAAGAGAAAGAGCCTGGATTTATTTACTTAAATAAAGCTTCATGCAGTATTGTGCAGTCTAGAAAAGAAGGGAATGTAAAACCATTACAGATAGGTATATTTTCATAAAGGGGAAGTACAACTTACACAAAATAGTTTACCCAAGATTGTCCTAATTAACGGCTATTCAGGTGGATGACATCCTTATTTTAGCAGCCCACTGTTTATGAACGGTACGTTTAGTTGAGTATCTAACATAATAGGTTGAACAGAATGGATATAAATATGTTTTGGATGAATTTTTGTGGAGAATGATTTGATAAATATACCCATATGTGGGCTGGCACGTCACAGTGATTTAACAGTATTCCCCTGGGAAAGGTGGTGAGGTCAACTAAAATGTTGATTAATTTACATAAGGTGGTGATATACTGGTAGGAAGAAATGTCCCAGACAAAGTTTACTGATAAACAATTGGATTTTACAGTAACTACAGAGCATTACTAAAGGACTATATTACCCAGAATTCATTTATAGAAATTACCCAAGCTGTATTCTCATCACCAGCCATTTTCTATCAATTTCTGGCTTTGGGAACAACTGCTCTGTTTGCTACAAAATAAACCATAAAAATTGGATGGAAAAGTTTCAGCTGGTAAATATCGAGCTAATTTTACCAAACGAACAGACGAGATGTACTCAGGATAAACTTGAAAAGGCGAAATCTGCCTTTTTCGAGTTTAATAAATTTTGGGTATGTGTTAGTTTTAGCCTAAAGCTGCATATTAAAAGGATATTCTACCTATTATTATTGTCTGTGTAACTTAGTAACAATGTGCGATGTCCTGATACTACCTTAAGGCTAGGGCTACATGTGATCTTCCTCGTGCAGCAAAAATGTGCCTTTGCTTTTACAGTTTTACCTTGTACATGCAAAACTACGGCTGTGGGCAATATAACCCACAAAGAAAGTATATTGTATGTGGAATTATATTTCCATAGTACAAACAGATTCTATTGGGAGTGGAGCTATGCTTATTATAGCACGCTATATGCACAGTGTAGCGCTAAGTAATACCTCTTAGCCTAATGAACTGCTTGTTGTGATCACTTACAATGACTGTTCATCTGTCTGTAATACATTGAATCCTCTTACACTTGCTTGAGATTTTACAATTTAGTGTCAAATGAATAAAAAAGCCAAGAAAAGATACAAAACTAAGGTATGAGGAGCATCTTCCTCAGGGTTTAACGCTAAAATGTAAAATGCAGAGATTTGCTGACTTTGGTTCCACCCTGCAGTAAAAAAACAGTATGACGACACAGCAAAGAGTATGCATGCCCTCCCTAAACACACATCAGCTTAATAAATACGCCCAAAATCGTTTTCATAGGCACTTGATAACATAGTTTTAGCAGTGAACTCTCCCATTCCATGTGGTCTTTAAGTTAAAGGTCCAGACTACACCTTGGATTCACTTGGCTGAGCCCCCAGGCTCTTTGGTAACAAACCTTTTTGTTGTGGAGTTACTTCCCCAATTATCCATGCCTCCTCTACCTTCTGTACACCTCTCAAAACATCTCCAGCCAACTCCTTATCTACTATTAAGACAGCACCAATCCCGCAATTAAACGTCCGTGCCATCTCCTCCTCCAAGAGGCCTCCCTCTTTTTGTAGCAAGGAAAATATGGTGGGAATCTTCCAACATGAAGCATCTGAAACAAAGGTAGAAAAATAGTCTGTTTACTTTTGGGGATTGAATTATAAAAATTGTTGCAGTACACTAGATAATGTTTACTGAAGAACATGAGGATCAGAAAAGAAACATTAAAGTCAAACATTTAAACTGTTTTTTTTGTTGTTTTTTTTAATCTCCACATAAATAGTAATTTAAAACAATAAATACAGTTTATGAATAAGTCAATTCACCAGATGATCATGTTATAAAATCCATCTTGCAGTATTCATTATATATGTCATAACGTTTCCATGGTATCAGAACTTGTGTTTCTTACCAAGTGAGACGCCAAGAGGGGAGGGTAAAACTCTAGGGATATTTTCCAACAGGCCTCCCCCAGTGATGTGTGCATAAGCCTTCACACGCCCTGACTTCAGCACAGGTAGCAGCGTGTTACTGTAGATCTTTGTAGGAGTCAGTAAAAGATCCCCTGTGAAGACAAACGCGTCGGTTAAGTTTCCAGATCTTCTAGACACAATGGGCAAGTTACCCACAAAGAAATAATATTATGCACAAGAATAAGAAATTACTGTGAATCTCTTATTAATATCTGGAAAAAAAAGTGCTGCCTGCTTCAAATACCAAAAAAAAGAGGATAATGTAACCCTTTCTGTAGTTTAGGAGGACATTAGAAGTCACCAAGGATTTCCATGATCATATAAAAACATGAGGCAGAAAGTTTTTATACAGGCCGTGGAAATTCAAGATACATTTCTTTATAAAGATAATAGAAGTTAACTAATGGATGAAAACAGTAGCAGGGGGGAGCAGGATAGCATTCTGACATCAGAACATACCATTTATAAGAATATAAATTACAGGAGGTGCAATGTAAACATATACTGTCTCGTTACTGCAACATGCATGGGGGTGGAATGGAATTTCATAAGTAGATATACTGTACAACTGAGTGAGGGAGGCAGGGGTCTGTCTAGTGTTTTCCAGCTACCAAATCTACCAAGATGGGAACAACTAACCTGGGTAACTTTCCTTGTATTTTTTTTACAGGGTGGAACTGAACTCAGAACCCAGCGCTGTAAGGCAGCAGTGCTAACCACTGAGCCACCTCACTGCCTGAAAGGGAAACTATAGTCAGATTACATCTTTACATATGCAGTACTATACCTTAGAGAGAAGTGTTTCTCCCCAGTAGATGTTTCATTTGAAGCAAAATGATTTATTACACAGTCCTGCAAAACTCCTGCACTAGGAAATGTGTGAGATATAACTGCTAAACATAAGAAGAAAAAGCTGCCTGACTGCTATTGGTTAAGCAGTGTGCTGACCTTTTGGCCTCATCAGTCCATGCTTGTTTACATTCCTGGAATGCAGGAGACGCAAAAACATCCGGGGGAACTTACCCTTTCATGGAAAACTCGCAGGTACACATCAAACACATTTCCTGGTGTGGGAGTTTTGCAGGGCTGTGTAATAAATCATCCTGCTTCAGATGAAACAACTACTGGGGAGAAACGCTTCTCACTAAGGAATAGTACTGCATACATAAAGATGTAATCTGACTATAGTTCCCCTTTAAAAATCTCTCTGCCTTAAAAGTCTTCTTGTTGGAGATTTTTCAGCAAAGACATTTGTTAAGCTGATTATGAAATTAAAAGAATGACAAAAATGTATTTGCAGCAGTAACACAATGTCTATTCACAAAGATACAAAATGTTGTTGATCAGTCTATACTCATTAGGCAGTATAAACCCTGGTAAAACCGTCCTTTTTGCTGTGATTCTATAATACCATCCAGTACTAATTTATCAGTTTATCAGAGATGGATCTATTAGCTTGTGGAGGTTCTACTGCCCCGACTGACTATAGACTCAATCCCATAAACATTCTAAAGCTCCGACTACCTACAAGTTTGTTACAAGCAAAGCAAAAAACAAAACTGGTGCCTGCAAATCAACTAATACACATTAAGAAAAAAAACTTACCAAGTGTTTTCTCCTCACAGCCCAGCGGTGCAGAATGAGAGAAGTCAAGGGAAGACCTCTCAAGAATTTTCCTCACAAGGCTGAAGCCATTACTGTGAACTCCAGAAGAAGAAATTCCAATGACCAGGTCTCCAACTTTTATTTTGTCCAACATGGGCAGCATCTGACCTCTCTCTACTGCTCCCACCACAAAACCAGCCAAATCATACTCCCCCGGGGAATACATGCCAGGCATCTCAGCAGTTTCACCCCCTGTCACAGAGAGATCATAAAATTGGTAAATCCAAATGTAAATGCAGTCTAAGTAGATATACCAGCCACAAATGTGCATTTTACCTACAGTGAATATTACTTCACATGGAACAGAATAGTGTCACCTGAAAGGGTGGATTCTGCTTAATCGCAACGTACGTTCAGCCGTAGAGAACAAGACCATATAATTATTCATTTAAAATTAGTACACAAAAACGATGGGGTGACCCTTCTCTGGATAAACAAAGCATTTCAAAGGATCAGTAACTTGCAAAAAGAAAATTAACATTTTGATTATCATGGCAGTTTTCTTTTTCTTTAAGTTCTCAGAAATTTGTTTTTTAATGCAGAATTCCTGATACCGGTATTTATATATATATATTTTTTATTGTTTTATGCCGTTTTTCTCTATGCTGGTTGCAGTCATCTCTCTAGTCTCCTTCACATTGAGGGGAACTTCATGAATATTCCATGTCTAACATTCCACAGAAAACGATTGGGATAGAGCGGTGGTTTGTTTACTGAACAGATAAAAGATGGCTACAACTAGCTACGATGAAAAACAAACACAAAGTAATACAAATTAGAAATTTAACTTCAATAGTAACATCATCAGTATCCAGTTTAGGAATAATTCTCAATCCAAATGCAAATTTAGGTTTTCCTGATACTGTCTGTGTTTTAATGGCAGGAAAATGCTCCCCTCATGCATTTAATCACCCACCCTGAGCTATATGATACTGGAAATCATCAATAAACACCCACATGGAAATAATAAGTGCAGTCAACCAATTTACAGTGCAGGGCTGAGACATAGGTGTACCAGATATATAGTTAATTCAGAAAGCTCCGTATCTCCATAGTGGTAACGTTCATCAAGTAATGTGTTCGTTATTACAGATGGATTTTCACCTTTCCCTCCTCTGAATATGCCTTTTTTTATATTAACATTTCTTCTTGGAATATTAAAAGGGTAGTTTGGACTCCAAGCAACCAAACTTAGTCAAAAGCATTATGCAGAATTGCAGATATGTTGTGAATTATAACCATTAAAAAGAGTTTATTATTTTCAAGTAAACTAGCTGTGTAGTTAGCATGCGCTTTCCTGACACAACTCCGGCCTCGTTTCTGTGCAGAAGCCAACCAGGACTCATCATGAAACCACAAGCCAAGTCTTGACAACGTGTCCTGATTAGTTTGTGCACAAGTGACATGATTGTGAAGGCAAGGCCCTGATTCTACAAAATATTGCCTTATTACTCCATAAAAATACCATGACCGGGATGAGAGAACCTTCACAGACAAACATTTTTAAATAAACTTAGTTTGTTTTTTTTTAACTTCCACGCTCGTCTTTACTAAGGGATAAATCTTTAACCAACTCTCAGATGTAGGAGGATATTCGTATTATCAGCAAGAAAACCAATTCAGAAATCCTGTTCACAATTTCCAGCTGCTCCATTAATGCAATGGAAATGGATCTCTGTTTTCTCAGAGTATTTTTCCCTGTGTGACGGATATTTCATTTTAAAAAAAATAAATAAACCTGGTTCTCAAGCTAAAATATAAACTTTGATCTTTCCAAATAAACTTACGACATTTTATTGCATTTGGTTGTTTGGAATCTCAGATACATAAAGCCTCTTTGGTTTACATATAATACAAAGCTATTTGGGTATTACCTAATAGTGCACATCCAGCCTTTTTACAAGCCATAGCTATTCCATGAACCACAGATTCAGCCACGCCCACATCTAGCAACCCACAGGCAAAATAATCCAGGAAAAACAGTGGCTCCGCCCCCTGCGCCAGAATGTCATTAACACACATAGCAATCAAGTCCTGCCCAATGGTGTCGTGTTTATTACACGCCTGTGCAATCTGTGAAGACAGGGAAAGAAAAGTTATTACCTTAGAGTCATAAGGATGTATGGAAGAATCCAGAATAAAGAAGAAGAAGGAGTTTATTAATGCAGTTTGTTTTTAGCATTTTAGAGGCGACTCTATGATGGCAAATACTGAAAGGAAAAAAATCTAAACCATTTAAATATCGGACACAGTTAAAAATATAACTTTAAAAAAAAAAACAAGGAATTCTGGCTCTCTTTTTATTTTGACTTCATGTCATATTAGTCAAGTTTATTTATCCAAGCGCCAGCTGTTTCCAGAAAACAAAATACATTCCTGACGAGAGAACTTTACAGCTGTTTGCATTAAAGGAGACCTAAAGCAAAAAAATTAAAAAAGGACAGTTAAAATACTTACCTTATACAGAGCCGATTGATTATACTCACAGCATGTGCTGTGCTGTAATTAGCTGGCAGCCGATGCTTCCCCCGATGCCTCCTTCACAGTGATGGCTGACTGAGAAGCCAGCATGCAGCTCCTTCTTCTCAATTCACCGGCCTCTTCCATCATCACGCTCATTGCGGGGAGCATTCTCATTGGCCCCCACAATGAACGTGATGATGTTAAAGCCATTTTCACCCGAGGTGAAACAAGGTGAGAGGAGCTTCACGCTGGCTTCCCAGTGAGTCAGCGCTCTGAAGAAGCATCGGGTGCCGGCTAATTACAGCACAGCTCATACTATGACTGTAATCAATCGGCTCTGTATAAGGTAAGTATTTTAACTGTCCTTTGTTTTTTACTTTTTTTGCTTTAGTTTTCCATTAAACAAGGTGAAAACAGCGGCTGGACCCAAAATAACATTTACAGCTCTGAAAATGCAGGTAAAGAAGTTCTCCCGATTCTGTTGCAGCCTTATAATTGCTACCTTTAGTTTAGTGCCAACACCATCAGTCCCAGAGACCAGGATAGGATCAATGAACCCAGCAGCCTTCAGGTCAAACAGCCCAGCAAAACCTCCAAGTTCTGCATTGCAACCTATCAGGTGGACATTTTGTTAGTTCCACAGACAAATAACAAGTGTTAATCAAAATGGAAATCCATAGACAAAAAAAAATGCATTACTAGCACCCAGGGTGGGGGTAGGGGTTGCCATTTCCCTCCCCCAACCATATTTGGTACTGCCAAGATAATGTAATAACTTATTGTATTAGTATGGGCAGAGATTAATGGAATATAGAATTCACTGTGCTATGCTCAGAACCCCTCTTCTACCAGCGAAGAGAAAATGACTGAAAGCATGAATGAACCCCTCTCCAATATGTAATACAATGCCTTCTTCAGGAGTAAAGACAGCAGGCCTCCAGAGTGAATGAACTGTGGCACCTATTAATATTTATCTGTAACATAAGGACTCATGGGAACCACTGCAAAATTGACAAACTAATGGTAACATGTATATTGGACATCGGATGAAGTGTACTGTCCATATATTAGCAGCTCTTGTTAATATAGTGAAATACTGCGGTATAGTACCCAAGGGCCTTTGCCTGTTTTATGTGGCAGAATGTCCACAGCCTGGACCTCTCTGGGTTTGACATCATCATTGAAGTTGTTCCTTAATATTTCACACTGCAATATTCTTTAATTATTTCATTCACTATATTCCATGAGGAGCGAACTAATGACCAGCAGGCCAAACAAATGGTGTTGTGTGACAGAGTCAGCGCATTCCCATATTCTAAAGGTTCTTATACTCTCAGAATAAGCTCTATATGTTTCCAGGTATGGCTGTTCCAGCTACTCTGTCTAAATAAAGAGTACAAGTGGGCAGCGCCTCTATTCTTCAGTTTACAGGAACCATTGTAAGAGGAGGGATAATAATAACAGTCATGCTTTAATCTATATAAACATAACCATTGGCTAATCCCACATAATATATTTAAATATACAAAGGTCAAATTATCTGCTTTATCTGATGCACTGGCTACAAGGAATTCAGTCCTTTATTAACAATAAACAGAAACAGAGTATCTATAAACGGTGCCATATTCCACATTTCCTAATGTGTCTTTTTAGTTGAACATACTCTGAATAGAAATAAAACACAGCATGACCTTGGATAACATGTTTTAACCTATATCTCTTTTAATGCCACAGTCTTTATCAGCACACAGGGCCTTTAGTACTTAAGATTATCAGGAACATTAATCAGTATTAGCTTCTTGCCCAGGGGTTGGCAAACTAAGGCCCACGAGCCAAATCTGACCCGTGGACATCTCTGGCCCTGCCCTTCTGCCAACGTTAGGCGACAACCGGGCCATGGGGTATGCAGTCATGCTCGGCCCCCTCCTTCCTGTCCTGGCTCCTTAGCATTACACTGTTCCTCTCACAGGAAGTTGAAAGATTTCAACTGTGAGAGAGGAACGCTGTAGCGCTAAGGCCAAGTGCTAGATCAGATGGAGCCGGGACAGGGAAGAAGAGGTATGGACAGTAAAAAGGAGGGGGTGAGCACCAAGATAGCACCCCCTCCTTCAGAGGGTAGGGAGCAGGAAGGAGGGGCAGCATAGTGGGACAGGGGGGTGTTGTGGGGGAAGTCTGGCCCTCTAAAGCTATTCTTATTTCCCAAGTGGCCCCATGGGAAAATTAATTGTCCACCCCTGTTCTTGCCAATAACCTAAACCTGTGTATGTAACCATTTTATAAAACAGTCTATTTTCTCCTTTAAACATACATACAGTAAAACATATCGTTATTGGTGTTCTATGTGGAAATTTAGTTTCAACCTTGCAATTTAATAGATAAATTAAAGTGGTAAATTCAGATTTCTATCAAGAAAACCTTGGCAGAGTTAGACCATATTGGTCATCATTCAGTATACATACTAGCAGCTTCCATGGCATCTTTAATACAATTAGATGGCTGGATATTTGTGGTTCCAGCAGAAAGCCTGGCATACTGACCATTATGGCAGGTATGTTTAGACTATTCAGATATCAGATGCATCAAAAAATCCCAATTGTTCAGCTGCTGGTGGCACAGATGAATTTCTATGAATTCTGCCCAGCTTAAGTTAGTGTTTACAATGCACAACACCAGTGATTATCTACCAGTCTCCATCACCAGGGCATCAGGTGTGGAACTTACCCGGTCTGGCAGTGGCTGCAGCAAATGGCTTTATTTTTTTCACTAATGTGTTACCAGCTTCTATATCCACACCGCTCTCCTTGTATGTCAGAGACCTGGCAGGATAAATAATGCAGGTTGATGAGAACACTGGTGCAGTGAATCACCCCATTAACAAGTGTAGTAGTGTATGATGACCGTATGCTGAAGTCACAGAGACCTGCATGGAGGATCATTAAAGGAAGCACAAAACTAATTCTGGAATAGACATCTCAAATAAATCCACTGACTAAGATCAACACAGGCATGTATGTTTGACTTCAGTACCTTGCAATCTCTATTGAGCATCTTAAATGCCTCTCCTTGAAAACCAATTAGCTCTAAACATAAATATCAGATGATTCCCTGACCTTTTCCTATGAGTGCTCTCCTAGCAAGTAGATGCTTGTAGCTTTGTAAACATTAATACAGAGGCTTCTTACAGGATCATGTTTTGGAGAATCTGATTGGAGGAGCCTCAGCAACCAATTTCTGTCATCTGGCGGAGCTGTAAAAATTGGCTCAGCACAGATGCTATAGTGCTGTACAAACCTATACTTCATTTCCCCCTAGTAGTTACTTCTTTATGAAATAGTTAATGTTAATTGATATGCTTGTTTTGAGCTCTATGCCTGCTGGAAGTGCCCTGAATAATATATTTAAACATCTGCTGTAGGAAACATGCAAAAGAAAGTCATACCTCCTTGTCAATAGTGCAGAGAATCTCATGCAAGGATATATTTTTACACAGAGATCAGCATTTCTGTATATACATATGCTATAATACCATAGGTGCCTTATTACTAAGCAAGGGTGCAAATACTATAAGGTAACTTTTGGTCCTCTAACAAAACTAATTGCTGGCCTTTTATCAACGTTGTACATTGAGTATTTGGACAATACACACAACTTTGAAAGACTGCAGAATGGTGAATGACCCCACACACACGAGCAGCACCTGCCTGTCTCAACGGCTCTCAATGTTTCTACAATAAACAACCTCTATTGATCTAGAATTGTAAAGGGGTTACATGGGTACACCATCACCGATAACTAGCTAATAACATTACTGAACATCCCCAACCTTTGTACTAATGAAATATATATATATATATATATATATATATATATATATATATATATATATATATATATATATATATGTGTGTGTGCTGGGAAAAAAATGTACCTTTAAACAGAGTTTCTCTCTGTCATCTTCCTTGTCAGTTTGCCTTTTCTTTCCTGGGTTGGGTGATGATGATTGACATTACAGCAACTCCAATCAGATCCCTGCTAGATCATGATTTAAGGGATCTGAGCGGAGGAGCTATAATGTTAATCATTATTTAGCCCCGCCAACCCCACACTCAGAAAAGAAAAGTCAGGCTGACAGGGAAGATGACAGAGAGAAACACTGTATAAAGCTACATTTTTTACATATATATTTACAAACATGTTTATTTCATTATTAGAACCTAATTTAGTATTAGAGTTTTGAGGCAACAGGTGCATTTTAACAAACATGTGAAAATCTCTTTAATTATTAGGAAGCAAACCAGATATCGGTGTTCTGCATATGATAGTTTTCGCTTTAAAGACCACCAAGCAATTCAAAAGAATAAGACACAAAAGCCAAGTTTTTGTTTTTAAAGAAAAATTTCTTTGAGTTACATAGAAATCTTTAGAAATACAGTAACATAGGAAAATGTAACATTAATCCAGTGATCACAGTAAAGCTTTCACAGCCTCCTCCAGAAGATAATATGAATCACACTTACTCTGAGTAGCCGGAGACAAAACAAAAAATGTATATCCGTGGAAGTGTGGAATTATGGTACCAAAAAAATAATCAGGGGGTGATTTTTACTCAGCTATAGAGTGCATATACATTTTATCTTTTTTACCTTAACAGTGTAAAAAGGGCAGTTTAGCTACAAATCCAGTGCAAGTAATAAGAATACAACATAAGATTCCATAGAAACTGCACTGGCTGCTCAGTCAAACATATAGCAGGGCGCAGAATCTGTAATCTGGACTGATGTTGCAGAAAGTCCATAGGTCACCTGTGTGGGTGATTGACACCTGGCATTACTGGCAGTGATAATTAATATCATGAGTGCTAAAATGGCTACCACTGTATCTCATAAGCAGAAAACTGTAAAAGGAACTAAGGAACTGAATAACCAGCATAATACCCTGTAATATTATAAAGAAAAAGTCAACAAGGCTACTGGGAGCAGTGACCTACACCCCATCTTCACATCTGGTCTTCCAATACACACCTGGGTTGTTTAAGATAGGAAATAGCCCGGAAGCCAATGTCTTTTCTGTACACAGCTCCTGGGAACTCAATCGCACACAGACCCTTGTTGGCTTCTTCTAAAGCGGACACAAGGTCCTTTTTAATAGAAGTGACCGTAAGAACCCTTCCCCCACTGGTAACCACTTTCCCTTCTTTCAGTGCAGTGCCAGCATGGAATACTTCCAGACCAAGGTCTTTCGCCTTCTCAAATCCTGCAAGAAAACAAAAAAAGGCTTGTTAACTTAAACCTGCTAACTTGACCCAAATTTAGAAGAAGCAAAGTCTAATGTAATAGCAGGTAGGAGAGATAATGGTCACTAATGGTTCAGGTTCTCCGGAAGCTGAAAATAGTCAGCAACATAAAAACAGACTAGAGACATTTAAGGAAAGAAGTCCACAGATTATGTTGCACATCCACAGAGAGGTTCTGTAAGCCATGCTGATAGACTCACACATGGGCAGATAGTAGCTGTGTCTGAGATACAGCAAGGGGGGCTGTCTTAAGCCCCTGCAGTGGCACTGCTGAAGTCCTTCATTCCACTGTAAGCACCAGCACTTACAGAACTTTTTTATTTTAGCTTAACACAGACTGCCCGGCATTTCGCTTGACAGCTGACCGAAGGAAAAGACACGTTTAACATCCCTTTAACACAAATGGTAACATGTCATTTTCTGGTGACATTAAATTTTAGGAGGTTTAGATATTTGGGAAAAAGGTTAAGCAATGAAAGTAAATAAGTATTGGAGAGATTAAATTAGGTCTCTAACCCTCAGGTAAATGAAATCCAAACTACAGTTCGAGATGAAAAAAACAAAAACAAAAACAAAAAAAAAAAAAAAACAACTTTCAAATATTAAAAATTCTGAAGTGTTTCTGTCGTGAGGAGTTAAAATCAAAGCGCTATATCTAACTGCCTGACAGATACTATTTTTCAGCTATTACACAGGTGAACAGATAAGGTAGAATCGGGAAGACAGAGCACTAGATTTAATGCAGTTTTGGAAGGGTTTATACCCCAGTGCTTTACATGACTGCCTGTCTGATACTATTCTTCCCAGGTCCGTCAGATGCAGAAATTGCAAAAGATCAGCACAGCCCAGTGTAACAACTTTAATAAAATTCCACTACAGCACCTGTAAAAATGTTATACTTGAAGATAAATTCATGAATTGTATTACTTTGTTTGTTCTTATTTTTACTGATAGCAGCCATGCATTTAAACAGACCTCAACCAATCCCGTTGTTTTCTATGTTACTTTACATAAACCATAAGCAGAAAAGCCCAATTATTAAAGCTAAATATCTTACTTATCTATGCACAATTTAGTATGTTTGGAATCACAGGTTGAATATATAGTAACTATAAATGCATTTTAAGCATTTTCGTTTTTTTGGAGCTAATGTTCTTTTAAGGAGTGGAATATTCTGTAGAGCCTCAGCAGGTGTAATAATAAACAGCACATTGTGGATACTGCTAATATATTGCCTAAGCACTAGAAAAGTGCTAATGCAGTTTCCAATGGAAAAGTCCTACTCTGAAGCAGATCTACTCATTATGTTTCTCTGTATCTCTTTCTATTGGTTTAATAAGTCGTAGACATGTTCCCCATCTTCACTGTAAAAACACCTAGGAGGTTGTATTGTGCAATAACCAACCGGACAGACTTATACTATGTATGTGTCAAGGAAATAAACACTTACCGGTGATCTCCAAGCCCTTGGTGTAGTTTGATGGATAACCACCACTAGCCATAACTACTGTAACAGCAGCATGATTCTCCAACCAAACGGGCATACAGCTGGAAAGCCTTCCCTCGACAGTGGCCTGGATTACATCATACAGATCACTCTGAAGGAGTGGGAGAATCACCTAGACCAGTGAAGGAAAATCAGTGGCTGACTGGTTGATATCAAGACCTAATCCAATCAGTAAGAAAGCTCAGCACTGAGAACAGGAGGGTCTGTAATGTACTGTATATCAGTCGTGTAAAACACAAGAGAAAACTGGAGAACATTTATGGCTGTAAAGAGAAGGTGACCAGGGAAGAGAATGCAAGTAAGACCACAGATGATTAAAGTGAGGGCAGTAACCTGTGCACTGTGCAGAAACCAACCGGATAAGAATGTCAGGAACAAAAAGGAATGCTCTAGTGCACTTTCAGCATTTTCTTTGTAATTTTAAGTACATTCTGTCAGTGTTTTGACAAGCACAGACCCTGCTCCTCAAGATCTTGACAATTAAGAGTGAGATCTGTCCTGCCTATCCTCTCATATTCCTGAGATTGTGCTGGAAGATTCACTTTTTTCCTAAACTGGATGCAGAGAGGAGCAGTTATCCCTTTGCACGTCATTAAGGCTTGTGTGCTGCTATTGGGTATAATGAGAACAGGTGCATGATGAGGATAGGATTGCCTGTGTTGGTGAGAAGACAACTACCCAGTTTTTCACTCTTTCCTAATAGCATCTTGGAGAGAATTATGATCGTTATTCTACTGACATTCTAAGTTTGGTGAAGCACTGTTATGTAGCAGGAAAGGAAGAAAGCATAATTATTGGGTACCACGGTAGGTTTTGCAATAGTGGCATCATTTTGAAAGTTAAAACTTTATAATATTTTTTTAAAACAGTCACTGTAGCTTTATAAACATACCAAGGATTATTGTCCAAGTCTGAATTTGCGTGAACTGGGAGGCATTCTCTATAGGGTGGTTATGTTAAGTGATACACTGCATCTTACTCTGTTTTACAAAATACAAATGATCTTTCAACCATGAATACACTGCACTAAGCTCCAATATCTCTCAAATGTAGCTAGAGAATGTTATGGGATTTCTAGAAAAGTCAGTAAAAATGTGCATCAGTTATAGTGATGTCAGTAGAAACTAATAAACTGTTAAACAGTGACCCTAGAACTTCTACTGTAAAGAATGTTGTGTAACAGGGTAGAAAAAGTCCTTAATCTATTTCCCACCAGCAATTACCTGTGCCAATAATGTGCAAGCCGTGACAGCTGTTAAACTGCAATGCCCTAATGAAGATTTACACTAATGAAACCCATATAAGGGTAATGATAACGTATGTTTTGTCCTACAACACAGCTGACTGCAAAGCCGCCACAAATAAAGCACTAAAAATCAGTTTATCCTCAGTTAAAGGGAATAGTAAACAGTTCTATACTTTTACAGCTGTGGGTAAGGCAGGGTTCACATGGGTGAATTTTCCTACCTGTTTAAAATAAAACAAAACACACACACACACACACACACACGCACAAATTCGCATTGTCTCTGCACTATCTCAGCACTTTTCCCTTGTTCAATTCCTATTGCTGCTAATCCTGTCGCAAAAAAAGTGTCCTAGCGCATATTCCTGTCTATGGAAAGGTAGTGTGTCATTGCACAGCCAGGAGTCATTACTTTTAATGCATTTTTGCAACTGTGTATTTTTGGCATTTTTTTTTTCGCTGCAAAACAACTCGAAGCGAAAATTTCCACTGTGCATCCGGCCTTAACTGCCCAGCATTGTGGACTGAAATGATTACAAGATTTTCCAATTATTTAATAGTTACCTGGCATTCCGGGTCGCCAAACCTGCAATTAAATTCCAGCACCTTTGGGCCATCCTTGGTAAGCATAAGGCCAGCATATAAAACCCCTAAGAAGATATATATATATTTTGTATTTGAAAAAATATATATACATATTATGTAATCATAAGAATGTACAGGTATTTACATTAACTGCATATGTATGGTTTAAATAGTAAAAATGTATTGATATATATTTATGAACAGTTTCCAGCCAAGGGATGCAACAAGCTGTTGAGCCTTTTCAGTCTCCTACAATCAGGAGGCAATGCTCATGCTACCACCTGTGCAATAGTCTTAACATAACATGAGAATAGGTTTGTAGAAGAAAAATGACTACATCGCAATCACAGTTACTTCCAGATACTCTGAGACAGTTATGAACTTTTATTTCTCACACATGATTAGTATTACAGTGATGTGTCCAATTCGGATGCTTAAAACGGTGGTGGACATACAGAGCACTTCGTACCCGTTTGCTTGCAAATGTAGTTCATCTATTCATTCAGCGTCCGAGTCTGTCGAAGTAGCAAATTCGGCAAGGTGTTTTGTGTCAAATTTATCAGTTTTACCTCGCCAGATCAAGTTTTTGAATTGGGAGAGGGGGGGATTGATGGCCTGGCTGCTACTGTCAGACTAACCATGCCACACTATGCAATAAACAGTGTCCAACGTCAGGTGATGCTACAGGTTATGGGAGCGAAAAAATAGGAAGGAATTTTTTTACGCTCCCATAGTCTCTAGCATCAACTGACTACAAGAGATTTCAAACACTCCTGATTTTCACTGCTCGTCTTAAATTATTCCTGTTGTGTTACTGGAGCCACAGACTAAGCTTTCTATTGCTCTATATGAATGTTCCATTACTCTACAGAAAACAATGAGCACAGCAGGGTTTTTCTTTTAGATTAGAGATAAATTCAAGCGATAAAATAAACACAAACAATTGAGAAGTTTAACTTCAAAAGATATCAGCAAGAACTACATAGGAGTAAATGTTACAGCAATCGAAAAAGCATCTCTACACTAACCTACCGCTAATTTATTGCAGTTTTCGCTATAACAAGCTCGTACTCACCAACGTACGGTGCACCCTCATGACGGATTCCATCAACCGTTTTCTGCAACACCGATTTCTGGATTTTCCCCAGGAGATCACGGGTAATCTAATGGAAAAATTGTCTCTTGTTAAACACATGTAGAAGTAGAATAAAAAATATCTTTATAAATTTAGTAAAATTAATTTTAAAAAAAATCGGGAAAATCGGGGATGGAAAAGGATTTAGAAAGCAAAGCAGAGCGGAAGCTTGATATCAGCACTCTGCAATCCTAGGCCTCCAAAGAATAAGATAATACAATTTTAGCATATATAAAGACACATGGGCGACGTCAGTGGCTCTGGATTGGCTAGCCACCTGGAAGCTGCTAAAATACTCCATTTACCTGAGGGGCTGGACAATAGGCTCCCATTCCTCCTGTGTTAGGCCCACGATCACCGTCCATCAGTCTTTTATGGTCCTGAGCTGGTGGCATTGGAGCCACGGTGAGACCATCCGTGAAGCACAAACACTGCAAGAAAAAGCCAACTGCTAAACCTACTTTTACTATAAAGCACAAAGTGGTAAGAAGTGCAAGATAACCTGCTATGGGTTCTTTTTATGTGGTTTTGTTTTACTTGGCTTTGTCTCTTGCCTGTCAGTAACGCACACAGAACCACGTCAATGGATTTAATCCCAGCCCCTGATTTTTACATTTAGAATTATTAATCGTTTAAGCTCTTCCAGTTTTGTCTTTCTTAGCAAAATGAAAAGTGTACCAGTATCTAAGCCTAAATTTGTTTGCCAACTTAATAAAGAGAGGAATCAAAAGAGTAGAATTCTTATAAAAAGAAGGATCCTAAATCAAAACTTATCAACTTACAGAGACCTCTTCCCCTTCTAGCAGCTCCTCCACCACCACTATCTCACCAGCTTCTCCAAATGCCTTGTCCTGTAAAGGAACACAAAGATCACTAAAGGTCCAGTGCGCGTTGCTACTAGTCTTGTCATTGGCAACAGAAATAATTTAGGAATCAACAGTTGGTAAGCCACATCAGATATTACAAGGGGAAAAAGGGATTAGTTTGCTTTACTCTATCCCTAGTTGATTTGGGATCAAAAACTTTTTTTCCATACAGTGTTAATATATTGTTCTTTTCATTGACCGGCTTTATTACATTTTATCCTTGTGGAGAAACCTTTAGCTAGGGCAGACGTTTTGTAACATTTCAAAATTGTAACTATTTCCCCTTTGGATTTAAAAAAAAACAAACAAAAACTGTTGTTGTGTGCTTATAGCCCAGCGGTTCTCAACCTATGGGTAGCGACCCCAGCGGGGGTCGCACCACCATCCCACGGGAGTCGAGAACCGCTGTTATAGCCTGTAAAAAAAAAATACACAATGTTTCAAAAGTCTAAAACTAGAATGACCAGGAGTAAAATTCAGACTATCTGTAGCTTTTAGTTTAAAAAAAATAAAAATAAAAACAGAAGTACTCTGAGGTTGACATCTTGGGAACCGTAAATCAAGGCAGAACAGCCCTGTGCAGATTTAAACATTATTAATGATTTTTAGGTTCAATTCCACCCTGGACTTCATCTGCATGGAGTTTGTATGTTCTCCCCGCACTTGCGTGGGTTTCCTCCCACAATCCAAAAAAAAACATACATCTGTGTGTGTGACAAATTAGGGAGACTAGATTGTAAGCTCCATGGGGCAGGGACTGAAGTGAATGATGAACCTCTGTAAAGCGCTGCGTAAAATAGAAGCGCTATATAAGAATGAATAAATAATAATAATAAGGTTAGACAATGCTGAACAATCTAATAATACAATTATAATACAGATGTGGAAGAAGTATTGTACAAGTGAACAAGTAGACTGAGACCTACAAAAACAAGAAGCATCCTACCTATCCATTATAGCGTCCTTATAAAACTACACCATATATGCACGTATATAGAGAAGCCACTAAATTACAAAACATGATGCGTGCAAATAAAAGAAATGTTATCAGAAAGTATATTTAGTTATACTTGTGTCCTGAATACACAACTGACACATCCAAGGCCGCAGGGGGGGAAGGAATTAGAAGATATAACACAAAAAATATATAATTTCTGAATGATTTAAAATAATCAGATTCTGTTATAATAACTAGGCAGACCACGAAGCTACAGAAATAGCTGTGGTGTCATCTTTTACATCTATTCCCATGATAACACTTAATTCCCCAAAGCCTAGGTATAACAATGGGAACAGCTAGGAGACAGAGACCAGTAATACTTATTTTTAATGTCAGAGATGTAGCCAGGAATTGATGATAAAAGAAGCTTGAGTCAGTAGGATAATTCTATAGCAGCAACATCCGTACCGCATCTCGGGATTCTGGGATCATTGGAAATATGTGATGCAGTTGTAATGGGCAGTGATATCATGGTGACACGAGAATACAATCTGTTTTATGTTTTAGATGCTATGGAGAATTTATGAAAAAAAAACGTTTTTTGCCAATCTGCTTGTTCAGTTCAGAGACAGTTCTCTATCTCATACTGACAGGTAGGGAGGTAGAAAAGAATTCAGTGTTTTAATGAATACATTTGATTACAATACAATTTTTTCAGACTGGAATCAAGGTAAAGTTTCTGAAAAGATAACATTTTAACTAGATGTATTTAAGGAATCCGTTCGGTACCCAATAATACTTCACGCACGCAGCTCCCAAAGAAAAAGTTAAGGCTGCAGCATGGTGTTTAAAATATGAAATTAATTTACATACGACTATATACTTAAGAGCATTTCCCTTTCTTCCATCGTATGGCATGCAGGTGCCAGAGATTAGACTCTATAGCTAGCAGCCCCTATGCTTTGCAGTGGAAAACATCCATCTTTAAGACATCCCAGTAGTTTTACCAGATCTGTCCCTTAGGGTCTTTGGGTTAACCCACACTCACCTTCATGATTTCGTTCACAGCTTTGCAAGCCTCCTCTTTATTACTGGCCACGATCACCCCTTTACCTGCTGCCAGACCACTTGCTTTGACTACCAGCGCTGGAAAATCTGCACTAGAAAAAAACAAAGGCATCCAAAACCATGCAATCTCCAATATTCTTTCCAGTCAGTTGTACACGCTGTCAACTCTAATTCCCCTAATTCTCAACCTGGGGGGGGGGTCGCGATCCCTTTTGGGGTCGAATGATGATTTGGCAAGGGGGTTACCTAACACTCTTCAGGGATATTGCGGATTTTCCATACCCTTTATCCACAAAAATTTTAAAGTTGCGACTGCAACAAAATTCCCATATAATAACAGGTAATATTTTGTCTGTATCAGTGGTTCTCAACCTTTTTACAATTTTGAAGTCGCGACCTCAACAATATTTCCATAGTAAAGACGTGACCGCAACAATATCCCCATATAATTGTATTATTCAAGGAAATTACCTCATGATAAAGTTGCAGGCTTCGGCATGGTCAGTGAATGACTTCCACCGGGCTGTTGGGATGCCGTGACGATCCATAAACTCTTTGGCAAAATTCTTACTCGCCTCTAGTTGAGCAGCTTTTGCTGTGGGACCAAAACACCTCAATCCAGCTGCAGTCAAATCGTCAACAACGCCTAGGGAAAGAATTATGGCGATTAAAGGGGAAAGTTTCTTTTTTCTGCAAACCAAGTATTATATTTCAGATGTTGTCTTTACCTGCTGCTAGGGGAGCCTCTGGCCCAACGACCACAAGGGAAATGCTGTTATTTTTACAGAACTGGATGAGCTGGACATGGTCACTTGTTGGCACAGCTAAAAGAGAAAGTTCAGGAATATAAATGGGGAAATGCATACAATGAGAAGAAACTTTGCTGGCGTTGTACCATAAACACAACAGAAGTAAAGTTTAAAAAAAAATGTACAGGTTCACTGAAACCATTTTTACTTTCCACTGATCAACCGCACAAGTAGGTGCAAACTAGTTATGCCATATCATCAATAAAGGATTTTTACTCTTTGTTAAGAGTGTCATTTGTCATTTATAATGAATACGTGAAACTGGAGTGGCCATGTTGGCTAGCAAGCCCACCAATTTTACCTTAGTGACCACCACCATTTATTTAGCCTCAAAATGGTTTTCGATTGGCTGATGGGACTTGGAAAACAACTTGTTCCCGAGTAAGCTGTGGCGAAAGAAATTTATACAGAAACATAGTGGGAATGTGAAATGGTCAGTGCAGGATTTAACCATATGTCCGCTTTAATTTCATTTGCTTACGCCTTTTATTACATAATTCTGCTACTAGGCCTCATAATGGTTAGCAAATCTTTACCCCTTTAGCATTTAACAACAGTACATTATGCAATCTGAAAACTTCCATAAAGTACAGAGAAAAAGGAACAATTTGTTTTGGTTAAAAAAAACAAAGCAGAAACAAACATCTAAAATTAACTTATAATTGATATTCTATGGGGAATTCAAAGCTCTGGTACTCTGCTTATAAGGTACAATCAGGGCCGGTTCTACCAATGGGCGATGTGGGCGACGGTCCAGGGCGCACTCTATTTGTGGGGGCGCTGTTGCCCACATCGCCCTCTGCTAAATGTGACCTCCTCCTCTGATGAGGTAAGTGGAATGAGACGGTGCTCCTTGGCTGCTTCGGGTCTTGTCGGCTGTATTTGGCAGCTGCCGGCAAGACCCAAACATCTAAGGAGTGCAGTCGCATTCAACTTACCTCATTACAGGAGGTGCGTCATTGGAACGCTGTTGGAAGTGAGTGGGGGGCACGGGGATCGGTGGAGGCCCGGAGCCCCAATAGGACCGCCCCTGGCTACAATAACACTAAAAAAAAAAAAGACAAGTACATATTTGTGTCTATTGCTTGTCACCTTGGGAATCCTGATTGGGAAGCAGGACAGCCCCTGAGATGACTTGTCTTAAGTGAAGTTAAATTCATACATTTTGTTGTTTTGGTTTTATTTATATTTCTACTGATGGCAGCCAAGTTGTTAAACAGACCTCGCCCAACCCCACTGTTTTGTATGGTGCTTTACAGAGGACGTATATAGACAAGGTTTTGTCTACATATATACACATGAAAAGGTTACATTATCACCATAGGGTACCTTATGTGTGATGGATCTGGTTTCCTTTCCTTCTATTTGATTTTTGGTGAAGCAACAAAATGTATTCCAATTCTCAATAAACAAATTAAAGCAACATCTCACAACCTATAAGAATTTAAATGGAGACTTGCAGCTTGATGATAACACAATAAACACCTAAGGTGGATAGATATAAAAGTAGAAAAGTTTCTGACCCCTTAAAGAAGAACTAAAGGTATATAATTAAAAAAAAAGACATTAAAAAAAACACCTTATATTGAGTTGAATTGTTACAGTCACAGCATGAGCTGTCCTGTAATTTCCCAGCACTGATGCTGACTTCACAGAACAGCACGTTCATTGTAGGGGCCAATAAGAACACTCCCTGCAATGAGTGTGATGATGTGTGGGCCTGATTCAACCAAGTCGGACACATTCTACACATTCCTCCAATCTAGGTGGTGCTATGGTGAGTCACATCATGGTGCATTCTGGGAGCACGGGTGTGTCTATTTAAAGGCAATTTTAATGTTGTTTTAAGTTGTCTTGAAAAAGTTCTCACTCGTTGACCGAAACGTCGACTTAGGTGATGTAACAATAAATAACATTTTTGCATACGTGTGTGTGTGTGTGTGTGTGGTGTGTGTGTGGTGTGTGTGGTGTGTGTGTGGTTGGTGTGTGTGTGGTTGGTGTGTGTGTGGTTGGTGTGTGTGTGGTTGGTGTGTGTGTGGTTGGTGTGTGTGTGTGGTGTGTGTGACTGCTCTAATAGTCTGTTTATTTTAGTATAATATCTTTTTGCCTATCTATATG
>WMED01003478.1:0-22111 GCA_019650415.1 Pipa parva
GAGTGAAAAGGGTTTAAGACGAGAAAGGGCAGTATTAGTACGAGGTACACAAAGCTGGTGTGTACCTCGTACACATAGGGGGCAATGAGGCAAAGGGCTGGTGCCCCAGGGTGGGCTGGAATCCAATAGTAGGAAAACTACAGTGGCCAGCTAGTTAAAACTGGTTACAGAACAAGAAGCACTACAAGTGCTTACTAGGCACACCAGCATTACTATGGAAACCCGCCACCTCGAGTTACTCTCGACTAAGCCCAGAGCAGGAGGGCAGAAGGCGGAGGCACCAACAGCTTTCAGCAGGCAGGCTGAAACTGAGCGTGTTGGAATCAGGAGAGTCAACACTAACAGAGACATCAAAACCAAAACAGGGTAAGTCAGGGATGGGTGTTGGAATACTAGAGCCTAGGGTCATACACAAGAATCACTAAACTAAACACAGGAATGCTAGCTACTTGCTACCTGCTAAGCCACAATACTCTGGCAAGGTAAAGGGAGGAACCATGGACTTTTAAAACTTATTTTAGTGATTGGCCAGGAGCTCCTTAAAATTATTAACCCTTACCTCAAAGACAAAACATAATGCTCCTAACAGGTAGCCATCCCTTAAAGGAACAGTTTAGTCACTAACAGTTATTTGCTGTCTGTTTGGCACTGTTAAATAAAAGTTAAATAAATACTTTCTGTCATATAAATGATTTATTTATTTCCACCCTTCACAATTTAGCACCAGTTTGTTACTGAAGCTCCTCCCCTCTCTCTGCCACTTCCTGTTTAGTGTTAAGGAATTGACTGACAGGCTGGATAATGCTAAATAACCAATCAGAACCTTTAAGCTGTCATCCACATTTTTTTTTTTAATTCTGAAAGGTGTAGTTAACCCAGCACAAGCAATTATTAAAGAAAGGGCTGAAATATTGATTTTATTTTTATATGGATTTGGTCTCTCTCTTATGTCCAGTATCAGTGCACTATTGCTACTGACAGCATACACCATTAGCTGTAAGTATTGTAACTGCCCATGGTAATTCATTAACTATTAATTTTGACCTTCCTGAGATGCCGTTGTGTCAGTGACACAAGAATCCAACTAGGAAGTAAACACATAAGGAGCTGTGTACTGCTACACAGATGGAACAATGAATTCCTTTGCTCACATAAAAGACTGACTAAGTACGGTATATTAGAAAAAAATGTATTATGCATTTACAACACACATTACTTTTTATTAATTGGGCTGGACTGTTCCTTAAAACTAAGGCATGATTAACAGAGAAGTGCATTGCATTGCTTCTGATGCACTTCTGCTGCATCAATACTGCATTAAAACAGGTAGGAGATAACAGAAAATGTGACTTTTGGGAGGCTTGGAATGAGCTGCAGGAAGTATATATATATATATATATATATATATATATATATATATATATATACAGTATATACTGTATATACACATACATATAAGCTGCTACAGCACACAAGGATTTTTAGGAAAAATACAAAAAAAATGTTATTACTGCATCACATAAATTGACGTTTCGGTCAACAAATGAGACCTTTAACAAGACTTGTGTGCTGTAGCAGTTTATACGCATGTTATTTTTTCTACTTGCACCAAGGCAATTAATTCTAAGTTAATTATATTTCAGTAGGGTGGAGTGCAGTCCTATTTTTGTACATATATATATATATATATATATATTTATTTATTTATTTTGGTTTGTTCATTACCAGGAATCAAGATATGCATTAACATGGGCAGGCTTTTACCCAATCATATTCTATTCCTAAATATTGTTAAATTTAAATCAATACAACATGAGGGTTCTTCATCAAAGTGTAAATTTTCTTTGACAGGCACAAATTAGCTACTCATTCATTAAACAGTGGATTCCCTTGGCAATGAAACAAACAGCATTGATGGCTATGCTTTAAGTATAGAGAAGTCAACTCAAACATATAGAGAAGTCACCTCAAACCAAATACCTTGAGCAAATAAAGTTGAATCTCACAATCTCACTGGAGTCTTAGAGATTGCAGTTGGGTGATGATCTATGATTAAGCACCTTTTGGTGTGAAACGCATTAGAGTATCCTATGTTTTTGTTGCTTACCTAGATTTTATTATACACAACAAAGGAGCATTTTTACTGTCCTTGGAGTTCTGACATTCACTTTCTTTTAGCATCGATGGCTATGTCATGCGTAGTCAGGACTAGTCAGTTGAAAACATGACTATAATTCAAATTCAGTCAAGCAAAATGAAATGACATAATATTCCTATGATTCAAATGGATCTGTTTAAAGAAGACAATGTCACTCTTTCGTTCTTATAGTAATGTCAAAATACTACTAATAGGCAGGACTGAAGGGTATTGTCACTACTTTGTCCCAATTTGATCAATACCATTGTCATCATATAACAGTTGCTTACATTACAAGTGTTAGCTACATCCCCTTTACTATTCCTGTGTCATGTTGTTACTTGATCGCTATATTTTCTTTGTCTATTGAGTGTAGAGTTGCCTTATGGCAAACAGGATCCCTGCCAACAGCCCCCTACTTCACCACTTTGATCTATCAAAGTCAAACTGATGAATTTGGAATAATATGTCTAGCCAAATTTTCCACTTCAATGTTTTCAAAAAGAAAAAAATCAAACATCTCACCAGTTTGAATAAATAAAATACTTGTGTATATATTTGTGTACCTCCAATTGCTGACTTAATGATAGGTTATAGAATAGGAATTCCAGGAAGACCCCACTGCTGAGAAAATGAAAGAAGAAGAGTGATTGGAATTTGCCACAACACTCCTAAAAAAGTCAATATCCTGATTGAAGGATTGCCTCTTGGACAGATGAGATGCATTGTTTTGGTGCATCATCTCTCTTTTTAGAAAACATACTAAAGGGCTTCCAGAGGAACAGTGACCTAAACATACATCAAAATGCACCTTGAAATGGTTGGGACATAGCACTGAACTGGCCAGCAGTGAGTCCAGATATAGTTCACATTTTAAATCTTTTGAGAGATTTGAAGAAAAGCACTTGGGATGGGACATCCTTCACATAGAGTAGAGAGGTATGGTTCATAAGTTCATCAGCAGTTATAACAAATACTTCATTCATTTGTTTGAGACGAGAAACATTTCCAAAGTTAAAGCGTAAGACATACATAGATTTTTTTAAAATTAAAACTACTTATCTACAGTCTAATAAAACAGTACAAATATGTTTATGGATGTGTCAAAATAAAAATGAGATTATTTAAAAGTGAAACATAGTGTGAAATAATGTAAAAATTTTGTTGTATCTACACCTAAGGTGCATAGATATTCATATCATGTAATATATACAGACAGTCCCTAGTGATTATCTAGCCTGCAGAATATTATTAGTGCATATTGCAAGATACCAAACGATATGGATACAGTAAGCAGCTCCCAGTCCACTCAGTAAAAAATGATCTTACTATTTAGCTCTTCGTATTTCAAATTTGGTGGCTTTAATGTGCTATAAGTCAGAGGTTGCTAATACCAATAAAGAATCTGAATATTTGTTTGTAGACTGAAAGCTGTTGTTCTGGAAAAACGACTGAATGCATCCTCAACATACCACAACCCTAAGGGACAGAAAGCCCTGTCAATATGATCTGTATTACATTCTGTTCTGTAGTTTGCCTGAAGTTATTTATATTTATATTTGCTGAGTCAAAGAAGACTCAATTCCCTTTTCATGTGTGTAAAAAGCACTGCCTTATGAATATTTACGTAATCTGTTACAATATCTCTATGTTTAATACCATCATTTTTTCCTGCATCTGGTGGTCTAACGTTGACCTTTCTGGAAAGCACACCAAACCTCAGACAGGTGCACACATGTTTGGCAGAAGCAATATCAGTAAGTTTACTTCCTTTTCCATAATCAATTCTGATCTTCACTGATATGGACAATTGTTTATCAGAATCGAAAATACCAGTAAAAACGAAAAATAGAGTAATAAGTGCTGCAAAATGAAATGACCTTTATCGTTTTCTCTTAGTGTCCGAACAGGCAGTCACCATAGTTTTAGAAATTGCTTGTTTTGCGTCATGGAAATATTTATTTATTTTTATATATTTTAGAAAACTCCAATGATATTTTTTTCCTGTTTGCAGAGCATCTGTAATATATGAACCAGCTGCTAAACTTTATTTTTTTTTCTTATTTTCCAACTGAGAATTGTTCCAGCTCACAAATCCTAGTATCTACAAATTGTTCCTTTCTTAGACATATTTTCAACTAGAGAACAGTCCCTGCATGCAGATCCAAAGATCTAAGAAATGCTTCTGCTTTCAACAGCAATAGAATCATTCCTTATCTGTTTTAGCGTTTATTAAAAATGGGAAATCTAATGCATGTGTTAGACTCTAGTAAAGAAAAACCCCCATAGTGTGCTGCTATTCAGATAGGCAAGCTTAATCCTTGGGGTGAACCCACCACCCCACCCCTTACTAATTGAAGGAATGCACATAGGATATTCAGTACATTTCTGTGCACAACTATCTTTAGAGTAATACACAGAGTACTAGTGGTTCTTGATAAAATAAAAGACCAACTTTATTGGACAGAGTGCTTATCAACAATTCTTAGCAGATGAAATAAAAGAACACTCTTGTGTTACAACAATTTCTCAGTAATCGCAATCAGTTTCTTCAAGTCTTCTATTAAATCCTGCGCCTATAGTTTTCTTTCTTTTATTCATTGCATATGATTGGTTAATGTGACCATGGGTTGTAACAATACTGTAGCCCATTTTACGTTATGTAACTATTCAGTGAAATCTATGGGCCTTAGTGAGTGATATGAACAGTGCTCTGAAAAACTTTCAATGTCAGACTTTAGAACTGGAGAACACCAGGAAACAAGAAATAAAGTGACCCATGAATAAAAACAAGTTATTTTCTGTCTCTTCATTCCAGTCTCTATGATTTTTTTGTATCTTTTAGTCTCCAAATCTCTGCTTGCATTACACTACCCTTAGGAATATGCCAGAAGGGTGATGTTTGAAACTCCAGGAGGGCCCACAGAGGCCTAGGCCTATCTGGTAATTCCCTTCTGTCTTGATGGACTAGTCCAATACTGCAGTCACAGCACATATACTTATACAATGCAACACTCCAGTACTGGTTGGACACTTGAGAGATCGATGTGATTCCTCTTACTGGAGATCAGCCCTATAATATACTAATAGTGTAATACATAAAAGATGGTGTTTTAATAAAATACAAAAAATGTAAGCAAGCATACAGCACAAATTAATGTAAAACATTTACAAACAGAAAATAAAAATGAGTAGCTTTTGATATTTATTTTATTAGGTCGCTTGTTTCATAGATAGATAGATAGATAGATAGATAGATAGATAGATAGACAGACAGACCAGCAGAGTATTCTTCATTTTCTTCTTAGCTTATACATAAACAATCTCCTAAACTAAGGGTTACACTACACAAACAATCCAAGCCTACTTTTAAGAAAGACAAATATTTCTAACTATTGCCATGTATTCTCTGATTTGAATGTGCAGTGGGTGTATTAAATGTGTTTAGGTATTTATATAAATATCTGATAGAGGGCGGTAGAGCCAATTTCTGTTGATACTGGGTTATTACAAATCATCCTTTCTGCCTTGGTTAGATTTCTTGTCATTGTTTCTGACTTACTGCTTCCTCTCCTTGGTAATTATTATCAGTTTCCCTGTCAGTCTACAGTCAGAAGTTCAAGTGATACATTGTCTCTGTAAAAAATGATCTAAGGCAGCTGAGTCCAGTGTTAAAAGCACCAATAATGTAGGAAGGCTGTGAGGGGCAAAATCAGTATTGTCAATCAGCCCAACCAAGTAAAATGAAATAATGAACGCCTCTGCATAACTAAAAATCTATGAACCTTATTACATACCCAGTGCTTTTACTATGATAAAACTAGACTCGCCACCACAAGAGGTCTTAGCTACATTGTTGACAAAACAAAAAATGCAAGAATGAATCAAACTTGAATAATTATTTCAGATATAATAGGGATACCAAAATGTCTAATGGTGAACGCTGATTTCCATAACTTTCTGTATTCACTTTACTCATAGTATTTCATTCATTATTTTTTGAATAAAAAAATTTAGATTCTGACATAACTCATTATATTCAAAATGGTATTTGTTCTCTAGATTTCTGTGCAGGAAATAAACCAACAGTAGCTGTGAATTCGTAGTCAATTAATAAACCTTTTCCCCAGTGTACTTCAAAGAAAAACATTTATTTTGCAACAATATTCTTTTCTGAGACTGCAGAAGGGACAGATGCACTGTAACAACATAATCATTTTACTGGCTGCTTAGCATGCCTCTAAGCAAATAAATATTGAAACTCCCATTCCCATATTTATTACCTTTAACAGTTGTGCCTTATTAGCAGAAGGCAACAAAAAGAGATGTAGTTGTTACTGCAGCAATTAAAAAAAAAATCTGCACCCTATTAAATATATAGTTATCAAATATATCAATGATGGCAGCTCAGCTTACTTATCCTCTGCATTTAATTAAATAAAGTGTAGCCTATGTTATTTTGATTATATTATGTGCTTTATACAGTAAATCTAAGGAAATTCATCTGTTGATGAATAAAAACCCCTCCTTCAACTGGTAGGGAAAACTGAGGGATAAACAACAGCAATGTTTATAGATTCCGTGTTACAAATCACTAGTCTGAACAATGGACCATTATACTGTGTTAATAGTTTATAACAACACTGTGACAGTATAGTCATTCTGTCTTCTGTTATTAGCTACTAAATATACTGAATTCAAGTGTCCTCAGATCTGAAAATTAACATCTTCATAATGATAAAGATTTTTGAAAGTTACCAATAGGTCATGTTTTTGTAATTGTTGTTTTTTTTTGTGAGTCCTATTAGCTAAAAAAAACCATACCTGATTTCTGCCATGTTGGGTCTGTCCCTTTCAGGCTGTTGGAGGAATGGGGCTTCTATCATTTTTATTCTGGGAAATCATGCCCTAGAGAGGTAGGGTGTGCCTTGCTGTTCATTCAGTAACATGGCTGGAAGTGAGTTGTGATAAAAATGCTAAGAGTGAAAGTTAATAAAGCCGAAAAGAAGTCAAGTTTATCCTGCAAGATCTCGAGTTGATCCCGTGAGATTATTGCTTGAGTTTTTCCATTGAATTTTTAGATGGAAAGGTAGCGATACTACTAATGTAAAGTATGGTTACCTTTCCATTGAAAAACCCGATAGAAAAACTTCACAGTATGAACTCAAGAATCTTGCAGGATAAACTTGAAAAGACCGAGATCGTTCTTTTTTACTTTAATAACTTCCGCCTAAAAGTTTAGTATTTTATTAGTACCTAAATAGACTGGCACTATAATCCTTTAAATTTAGTAATTTAGACTCTTTAGAGATGCGCTTTCTGAGATTGTGCATCTCCACCCTCATGGAATACCCTTTTTGTCTCTTCATTTGAGCAAAAGATGAAATGAAATTCTGATCCTATTACTTCTGAATTCTTCCAACCTGTGTTTTCAGAATATAACTTAAGGTGATAATCAGCATGGGAGACATCATTTTTTGAGGGATTATATTTAACCCCTGTCCAATATGAAGTCTAACTCCACCTTGAGATTAGTTTTGGTGCAAAGCCTGTCATACTTCTGTACAAACAATTATCTGCTTCCAGTACTCCATGAGGGACAGCAAAGACCACAAGATCAAAAATAAGGGGTTGCTGTAAAAAATATACATACAAACGATCATACATATTGTCAATCAGTAACCCAAGCAGATATATTGATTACAAGCTGTAAACTATACCAGCCTCAAATTTTTTAGTAGGTCAGTTACAAATCAAATCACTCAGTAAGCTATTTTTGAAATTTCTCCTCTGTTTGCACAGCATACAGCTCAGTATTTATTCTTTATTTATATTTTCAAGTCTAGATTGTTGTTGCGTGAAGGTGAGGGGTCTGAAAATGAAAAGCTTGAAAGCAATCTAACAAGAGCTTCTGAACAACATTTGGAATCTTCTGAGTGTTTTCTTTTTCAGTTTGAAGAGTATCATTTGCACTGCATGTTACTTTGTAGCTCCGTTGCTTATCTCTGACACTTTACATAGCACAGCAGTACAGGTAAATAGTCCAGTTATCCATCAGTTATACTTTAGTTGCCCAGTAGACAAGCTACCTATCTACTGCGCCACACTCTGATTAGAGAACCCTGAGTTACATTGCACAGTTATCAGCACTGAAACCACTTGTCTATTAGTTGTAGTATACATTGCATAGTAGCCTACTCAGTTACCTATCCCCAGGAGAAATCAATTTCTTTACAAGCTGTTAATTTTCCAATCAGTTAGATTGTCCTTTGCACAGTAACCCACCCTGATAATATCAATTGAATTGCATGTTACTGAAAATCTCACCCAACTGCCATTCAGGTTCAATGCACAGTGCTCAGTATTCTAATAAGTATAAAATGTAATGAACACTGTCACTGGTCAATGTTTAGTTGCTGCCACACTGCAGTATATTGGAGAGACTTTCTATTTATATGTAGAAACAAGTAACTCAATGTGCTCCCTACCCAACACCCTCATTAAGTTTTGTGGAGAATGCCAAACACTGGAATAATTTTCCTTTATATTTTCTCAACACAAATTAATCAGAAAGAAATAAGAAACTCACTCACAAAACTCTTATAATGGTCTCAAAAATAGATATTTGATTTGGCATAATTTTGTGGTGAGTATTTTTTTTTATTAACTGAATTTGGGACTGCCAGCAAAATGAATTTAGTCCATTGTATTTAGTTTACATAATAATTCATCTCCTACTTGTTTTCTGCTTCTTAGTGTAAAATATAAGTCGTGTAAACCTGTCAAAGCCTTTGCTCCTCCTTTCCTCCTAACACCTCTGGGAAAGGCTTTATTACAAAGGCCTTCTTTCTCTAAATGGATATATTGTGGTAGTTATTGACAAACATCTAATTCAAGTGGAGAAAGCTTGTTTAATTCATCTTCATCACCTATTCTGAACAAAATATAGATATAAATAAAGTGATTTTTTTGTGACAGTTCCCTTTTAATAAAAAATATTTCTGTATGCCCTTATTTAGGGGACTTAATCAACATTTGAAATAATTTACTGAGGTCTAGCAACCCATTACTACCAATAAGCTGCAACAGTGGAGTCAGAATAATTAAAGTCAACCTCTAATTGGTTGATATGAACTACTAGACCTCAGGTAAAAATTGATGAATTCCCCTGTAAATGCTTTGAAAGCAAGAGTGATTTTCACTAAACTGTGAATTCCTCTCTATATTATTTATAATTCTTATTTTTAAAAGTTTTGTTCTTTTAGCAAGCGAGAGTCAGTGCAAGAGCAAAGGAGGTGGTTGGAAAATACAGTTAGCTTTCACTATTAACAATCCAGTAGGCAGAATTAGTATTAGTTCTTCTTAGCACATAAAAGCACCACATTCATACAAGGTTACTTGTGCTGATCATACCCTTCCTGTTCGGAAGTAGGGACCTACCCAACTGAGATATTTCTGGTTGGGGATAGAGATGTAGATAACTCAAGGAACAGTGCATCAAACTTTAAAATATCCTAACACTATATATATATATATATATATATATATATATATATATATATATATATAAAACAAGACAAAAAAAGTTTTTTGTTAACAGTCCCTAAATAACATTAGCATCTCTTATAGAAAATAAGGAGAAACTGCATCTCTGATTACATAAACTGGTTGCCTTGGACATATCTAATTTGTATATACAGATCTGTTTCTCTGCTTTCTTTTGCTTGACTTAATATATGTTACTGTTTATGCAAGGGATATATTTTAATTAGCTTATTTTTACATTACAGCCAGTGAATGAGAGGTGTATGCGTCACTATAGATTCTTCCTATGCTTGTGTTGTCAGAGAGGTACATTTTTCTCTCTTCATTAAGCAATGTTACTTCTTTGTTTTTCTTTTATCGACATATAAACTTGATCATTTCTGTAAAAAAAAAAATATGGTTATGCAAAATCTAAATTTAAGAAATTTAAAAAAATTATGATTTCCTGAAATTACTCCTCTTTTACCTAAATTAGTAAACTATCACAAAATAAATCTAATCTTTTTTCTTAAGTTTAATGGAAAGTAATTTCTAAAAAGGAAATTAGCAACTAATGCTAATAAGCAAATGAAGTAAACATGCAATACAATTACTTTGTTGACTGTTTTTCCCATTTAGTGACTTTAGCAGTATTTCTAAGATGCTTGATGGCATTAGCTTAATTTAAGTTTAATTAGGAATACAGCATGTTTAGTTGAAAGTGATTATATCTTTTGCTAGATTACTTTATATAATTTATAAATGTCATACTTGTATTTTATAATGATATTTTTAGCAAACATGACCTAGAAATGTTCCTAGGATAAATAAAGGACCAGTAGCACAAAAAAAAAATTCATTTTAATTAGCATGGCAGTTACTCAAATATAGTACTTGTAAAAATGTTATGTTTGAAGTTCATTAATTCATTATACGTATTTTGCTTTCTTTTTGTTTTTATCTTTACTGATAGCAGCCATGTGGTTAAACATACATCACCCAGTATTATTGCTTTCACTGGAGCTTTAAATGAATATGATAACAATATGAAATGTGCCAGGCTGGTGATAATGGTTGACCCAACACTTTAAAAGGGGCACTATCGTGCTGATATAACTGCACACATACATATAAAACTCATTTATACTAAGCCAATTGCTGACACAAATAGTTAAAAAAGTGTTTAGGGAAGAAATAAAAAAAGCAGTTTGCTTTCCTTAATTAGTTTTCCTTGAGAGCTGACATTTTCCTCCCCCTCTCCCCCTCCTCTTTCTGTTCTGTAAGTCAGGCAACATGAGAAGAAAAAGATGCCTGAATGCCATTGGTTAAGCAGTGTGCTGACCTTTTGGCTACATAAATTAAGTTGGAATGCAGGAGATTACAGAGGGAAAACTGACTTGTGCACATGTGCTAAATAGTAAGTAGGGCAAAAATGTCCGAGGAAGGTACCCTTTCATGGAAAACTGGCTAGTACACATCACACATATTTCCTGGTGCGGGAGTCTCAGTGCTGCCTACTCAATCATTCTGCTTCACATGAAATATCTGTTGGGGAGAAACACTTCTCACTAAGGTATAGTACTGCATATCTAAAGATGTATTTTGACTATAGTTCCCCTTTAAGCACAAATCATGTTAAGGCACTGATAAAACCACTTGAGGCTCATTTGATGATGTCTCTAAAGGAAGCTGAATGTGCACCTTTTTACTGCAACATTAATCTGCTAAACATTTATGTATCTAGGTCAAATAAATTGTGGCAGATTGTGAATTCTATGAAGGTCCTATAATTAAAATTTGTCATTTAGCAAATACTTTTGTAACCTTGATTCTTACTTTTTGTGATTTTTATCCATTGGTAATCCACTATTAATGCAATTTTTGTTTACTAGTTTCTTTTAAGAAAGTTGTTATTCTGTAGTGTCAGTAAAAATTTGAAGTAGCGTAGCTAACAAGAAAATGGAAAACAGCAATTGTTACTTGACACATGTCATGAAAATTAGTTTTAAAGGTATTCAAACATCAAAAGTTAAAATAACCAAGTATCCTAAGCAGCTAAAACCTTCAAAAATTCCTATACACCAACAAACATACAAAAAACATCAAGTATAAAACAAAAAACAGCCAAAAGCCTGCAATAAAAGGGTTAAATTATCTTTTTATCAGTGGAGGGATGTGGCAGAGTGATCAAGTCCCCGGGACTAACTGTTGTACTGCTTTATGCACTAGTGTTAGGGTCTCTGGGCTAAGACTATCCACCCTGTGTTGGAGGGAGAGAGGCATGTATACCATGCGCCACTCCCCTTTCTTTTACCCTCATCACCCAATGGGAGGAATCAGTTAGACAAATCCAGGGATCCATTGGACCCCATACCCCTACCTAAAAACTATAAACTTGTAAACTCACTTTTTAACCCCTTTTTAAATATACTGTAGTTACCAAGACACATGTTTTCTTTGGGCTAAATAACTGGTTGTTGTCTTACAGTTTGATCTGTCTGGCACTCATTGTGGGATAGCATTTCTACTCTCTACTCATGGTATTCTGGGAAATGTAGTTCTATATATAGTGCATTCAGAAAGCTTTCAGAACCCTTCTGTCTGTTCATTCTGTATATTCATTTCAGTCTATGTTCAGTGAAAAGTCGCCCAGTTACTATGCAAATCATTATGCTGAACCTTTTTGCATTTTGTAAATACACTCTGCCAAGGCAATTCACTGTTTTACATAATAACAAAAAAAAAAAAAAGTTTACAATTTCTAAATTT
The DNA here is from genome assembly GCA_019650415.1 of Pipa parva. Lineage (NCBI taxonomy): Eukaryota > Metazoa > Chordata > Amphibia > Anura > Pipidae > Pipa > Pipa parva. The sequence continues at coordinate 12,431 of WMED01003478.1, forward strand.
TGAATATAAAGAGCGCCCTCTTTGGCTGCTGTATCTGTTGCAGATTTATAGAAGCTGGTGCGATTTTAAACAGCAGTTGTTTTATCTATACTGGAGTCATTTACAACATCAGGCAAATTGCTTCAGTCTCATGAGACTTTGGAAATGAGTAAAAGCTATTACAGAGTAACATTTACAGAGTTATTTGTGCATAAACTGCTTGAAAACAACCAAAAAGGGAAACTGAGATTTTGTGACAGAAGAATAATTGAAAATATGATAAATCTATAATGGGAAAAAATGTGTGACAGTTCATCGTTTAATCCTTCCTTTGCTGTTAGTAATGCATCAAGTAAGGTCTTTTGGAGGGCATCTTAATATAATGCAATCTCTTCAATTGTTATGCAGTATAAACAAATTTTTGTGAGGCAGCAAAGATGAAGAAAATATTATTCTACAATTATTAAAGGGATAAATCTACTGACGTTTGCATCTTAGGGCCTTATTGACCAATGGCCAAATAGTCGCATAAAACTCTCAATTCACTTCAATTCCCCACTTTCCCATGATCAATTATTGATCAAACTCTGCGATGTGGTGAATATGTGACCAGTTCAGGCGACTACGATAGTCGTGATCTTATGAAGCACTTTGCATTACTTTGCATGCATGTGCACAGGTACTTCTACTATTGACTACGCAGTGGAGTGTGTCAAAGGAGTGAATACTAAGTGAAATGTTACAGATTCACCCATTAGACTTCGCCATATCAGAGTGTCAAATTGGAAGGCTGATGGCAGGACCCTGCATTTTACTTCTATCCAAATGACTAAGCTACACAATGCATTCTACAGCGATCGCTGCTGTCCACTTGTTCAGTAACTCTGTTTGCCACTTAGTCAATAATAATAAGGGAATTTATGACTATTTTGGAGATGCGACTCGAATTGTAGCCAGGTGAATTCGACAGGTAAATACACCTTTTAGGCAATCAGCCCCTTAATGTGTACATAGTATGTAGTGTCTTCACAAAAAAAAACTGACAATGATTTGCAGTAATCAAACACATTGTTTTTCCCACTATATAAATATATATATAAAAAAACCTGTCAAATAAAAAGGTCTACATCACTTTAGGATAGAGTGTTACTAGTATAAAAAAATATTGTCCTGAACAATATGAATTCAGGTTTGTCATAGGACGTTTATTTAAGTACAAATTGTTTATTCGATAAAGATAATTATTCTCTGCGCTCTGGCAAATTTATGCTCAATTCAACAGTTTATGCCAGCCACACATTTATGTATCACATCTATTTGCCAAGAATATGACAATACTTCACGTATTCATGGTACATCAAAGTAAATGGAATGTGTATCTAGGCCTACATTCTAGTCTATGCTGTATTATTCCCAAAAGCCAAAATTTACAGATTTAAAAGTTTATCTTTATATTGATGTAAGGTGTGCCAAGACTTTATAAGGCTCAGAAATAGTCATTATGTGGATTATATAGCAAAGTCAGAACAAGGTTAGAAACTTCTACATCACCTATCAAAATATTGCCTCATAATGCTTCCTGATTTTGATACAGCAGTTCATCAATTAAATAGAACATATCTAAACTAACATCTAAAGCAAAAGTTACTTTCCATTGGTTTGGTAGTTTAATGTTAGTGTGACATTAAAGTGAAGTCAAGAGCCTCTATTTGTACTTGAGTAGTCAAAATATTCTTTTCTATATATCTGGAAGAACAGCACTATAGTTAAGCACTGGGGTTGTTGACTCTACTTTTAAGAATTATCTCTGTTTTTCTCTTTTCCTCAAACCACTTTTATCTTCAATATCAAACTGGAAAATATGACATACAAGCTACACACAAAATGAATTAGTTCGCTGAAGATGATACTTCACGAGGAACTTTCCTTAACAATAAAAAATAAAAAGCCTTCATCTCTATCTTCTAAAGGGTCAAGGATTGCTGTTTATAAATCTAAACATTTTGAAAATGCGTAATAATCCCTTGATTACAACAAATACTGTAGATATACTTTTTTAAAGGAAAAGTGCAACTTTCAACAGTTATTTGACATACAATGGTAACTGGTAAATAATTTAGTTTTGCAATATATATTATATATTTCTTTTTATTGGTTTTTGCATTTATAGCCACTTTGTTGAAGAAGCCACTCCTCTCTCACCTACTTTATCTTATATCACTGACTTGATCCACAGGTTTGATAACTCTGAAAGAAACAATCATAAAGAAACAGGTGGACAGCAATACTGTGAGGTTACACACTTGAAAGATTCTGATTGGTTAAAAAGAACTTTCAAGCTTTTCATTCAAATCCCTGACTATGGGAGTCATTCACTAAGGTGCGAATTCAACTGTCGAACAGTGGATTCCCATAGTAAATCCACTACAATTTCCCCATTTTAAAGTTGCAACAATTTTTTAAGGTTAATATTGTGACAATTTTCCCATAATAAAGTCACGACTGCAACAATATTCTCATTATAAAGACACGACTGTGACAGTAGCAGCCTATTGTGACTGTCTTTATCTGGCGAATTTGCACATATACGCAACAATTCAGACTTTAGTGAATAACCTAAGATTCTAAATGAACTGTTGAAGAGGAAGTAGGTGACAGAGAGAAGGGGCTTCTAAAAGAAAGTGCAAATTTTGGTAATTAGTTGGATTCTAGTAATTGATCATGTGTTCTTATTCCTTTGTGTTGTAAATGTCAGTTGTGAGAGAAGGATGATGTTACCAACACTAAGCTTTACTAAGATTTATACAATACCATGAAAGGAAAGCTATTTAAACGTGAGTTGCAAAAAGTTGAGAACAGTAAATATTTGATTTGTGATTTGCTTGTATGTCATTTATAAAGACACATTATTTATAGTCAGTCTGGAATATTTTTAAGTTGATCCTCGACTATCAAGGATATCTAGAGAAGCGTGTATTGCATTGGCTAGGGGCACCACCACTACAGAGGAAAAGAGAGTTGTTCATCAGCTCAGATAGATGTGAATTTACTACTGACTATTAACTAAACAGCAGAGCCCGTTAGTAAAAAATCAAAGAATGATTGGACGCTGATGAATATATTATAAGGTGTAGTCAGTCAGACAGTAGCAGGATGCATAGTGATGCAAAGTCACCCAGGTGAAGTGATGTTATTTTCCCATGATTCCTATGGATCTGTTTAAAGGAGAAAACGTCACTATAACTGTATATTTCTTAAATTAAAGTTTGATTAGAAAGAAGGACATTGTCACCACTTTAAATATATTGGTCAGCACTACTGTCACCATGTTAAAGTCACCTACATTTCAGCAAGTTATTTTTACACCTCTTTCTATGTGACACTATTCCTTTTCCTAGTTCATGTTGTCACTTGGTTGTGTAAATCTGCCACTATCATAAGGTGTCAAATTGGATGCAAATTCTCTATCACAGAGTCTGATGGCTAAGCAGAATTGGGAAAGTGGAAAATGAATGCAAATTCACACATCTAATTTACTGTTGGCACTTTGATGCATAACCCCCTAAGACAGGAGATAAGTGTGTTTTGGAGATGATACCTATGTATGATATCACATGATGTTTATGAAGCAACAAGTACATTTTCATGAAAATATACAAGATTGCATTAGATGTAGTGAATGATGGCATTCAATACGGCAGCAGTTTCTGGTGATAATTTGCATGAAGTCACAATAAAAAAATTAAAGGAGAACAATAGCTGTTCTGCGCTTTTGATCTTTTTTGACAAAATTTGGAAGGGTAGGCGGGTACTTTGTGACGATCTATGTCACACACATATTGAGGAAGTGAGCAGCAGTAGGGGAGTCGTTCATCTCACAATCCTAAGCATAGGATGAAAGCTGATTGTGCCTCAATACAATTAGTGTACTGATGCTGGGCACAATCAACTATATAGCATTTATATCTATAGTTCTACTTTAATGTATGTTAATATACAAAGGAGAAGATTTATAACCAAATATTAGCATTTTCTATTAATTTTGGTGAAATTTATTTTTCCCTCTGCTGGAAAGAATTCATATATTTATTAAAAAGCAATGAAAGCAAATTTGATTTGAAAAGAATCTAAATTAAATGAAAAAAAAAACAGCCAAAATAGCATTTAAAGATTAGTTACCACTGCAATACTCCTTATCTAAATCGTTAAGTATCACTGCACCACTAAGTTACTCTACAGTGAATGGGACCATAAGACCCCATAACCCCCAAGCATCACCCCCAGCTAGCACTACAAATGTATAACTGGCATGTATGTGGTTAATAAGAATAAAACACAATTATTTCCATAGGGCTACTGCTCAGGACTACTTCATGGACCCAAAGAGAAGACTTCAGGAGCAATGAATATATTGGTGATTACTTGCCCTTTTATTGATTATGTTTTTGTTTTTAAATGATTTGCTTTTTATTGTGTTTGTATTTTTAATTGGTTAGTTTTTTTATTGTAACTGATTGTATTTTTAATTGATTGGTTATTTAGTGTAACTGATTGTAATTTTAAGTGGTTTGATATTTTTGGGTAATTGATTGTTGGATTTTCTCCTAATTGTCTAATTAATGATTGTATTATATTGTTCAGGGTTTTTGGGTATTTTAAAGAAATGTATACATTTTTTAACAGGTGATAGGATGAACCAGCACCCCACTAGTTAGCGGGTGTGGGTTCCACCTTAGAACCCTCACCCCATGGTTAGGTTAGGGCCCCAACCCCATAGCAATGATGGGGTTGGGAGCCATGGGAGGGGGTTAGCAATTGGCTCCCTCCAGGTCAGGAACCCCTGCCCCCTTGACTAAAAGGGGGTGGGGGTAAGTCCTGACCCCCTTTGTTGAAGGTTATGCCCCCTACCCCTCTTGCTCACCAGGGTATGGGGAAGGGGAGGTGGTCCAACAGGACCTCTTTATGGTAGTGATCCCCCCACCCATATCAGTAGGTGGGAGTGGGGTTTAAGGAGTCCCAGGGATCCATATTCAAAATGTTTATGCCCACCTACCCACAGGGGTATTGGGGTAGAAGGAAGAGGAGCAGCTCCTTAAGATGGGTCCTAGTGGTAGCAATCCTTCCACCCTTCCTAGTTCTGGAGGAGGGTCGGGAATTGGGGTCTCAGATACTCATTCATTTTACTTTAACATGCCCCCCTACTCCAAAGGGACATGGATTTCATTCTGAAAGGACTTATGTGAATCTACTAAAATACTTAAATTGGTCCAGGGAGGGAAATGATGCAAAGGGAAAGGGGGTTCCAGTGGGCCTGTGAAAGGGTGACCCAATACAGATCCTACTCTAGGTTTGTCATTTTGTCTCTGTGCAGCAGAAATGTCAAGTGTAAATATGTTGGTCAGTAAAGGAGGAGGAGGGGTAGGTTACCTCAACACAAACCTAGAGTATTAACATTTTAAATACAACAAAAAACTGAAAGTGGACTTTCCCTGTAAATGTGCAGATTTTTTGCTATGGATTTACCTAACCATGTGTACCATGCATAAACCTCATCATGCTTTTGATAAATGCACCATTAATAGCACCATTATTTTTTGTGCCTTCATTTAAAGCAGTTAATAACCTTTACTGTTTCATGTTTATCAGTCTGAGACAAATGAGGACATATGTTTTGTCTTAATATTCATTATTACACACACAAATATACTGTATATATATATATGTAGGGTTGTGGCCTTGTTAAAAGTCTGTACATAAAACATTCTTAGCAATCTAAGTGTTATTTAATGACTTCATTAAAATATCTGAATGTCTGCCAGCAAAGTGGTCTACACAGAATGCAAAGGATGGAGTGGGTCAACAATGATATTTTGAAAATACAAATTACCTAGCAGCCAAATGTTAAAATTGATTTTCCTCCTATGATGATGGAATGTGGAAGATTCATCATTTAAGATTAATGACAAGAAATATAGGTCAAAAGCAATACAGCGAAACGCTGAATATGTTAGAAAGTCTTCCTTTTTTTTAAATAATATATGCAGGACAGCAGATGGGATTTGGTTATGGTGGAAAGACTACAGATTAGTAGTTACGTATTTAATGCATATATAATTGGCAACGTAGTAGAGTATGTATAAATGAATCTTGATAATGGAAAATGTCAAGCATTCTCTGTCACAACTGGCAGTAGATTTAATTTACATAGGCACATGATTAAGCGAAAAAAACATTTAAAGAAAATATGTCCGATTCTATTTTTTAAATGAGTTAAAGTTTCAGAAGAAAAAGGACTGCAAAATAATGTGTTGTGAAAAAAAAAAATAATAATAAAGCGAAAAAGGAAATTCTCTAAATCTTATGCACAAGTGAGCTGTAATAAATGTTTATTGCCAATGGAGACCATCTGATGAAAAACAAAGCTATCCAACTGTTTAATGGAGGATACAAAGTTTATTGCCAAGTTACAATTCGCGGCAGTTACCAGCTGCAAACTTGGTTTGGAATGTTTAGCCCCATGTGTGAGACAGTAGCTGATTATCACTGTGATAAAATATGCAAATACATTAAGGACACACATTATGATTCTGTTTAATTACACTGTTTTGTTCACTGGTGTTCGAGATGTATTGCTGGGTTGACTTTGAAAGAAAATATGGCTTGAATTGGGTTATGAAGAAACAATAAGTAGAAGAAGTTTGTTGCTCCCTGTATCATTCACTTTTTCATGAATCATAAGGAAAAAAAATGAGATTGTTAGCCAGAAATAATATTTTATAGAAAGACTCTGTCCAGCTGTTAGCTTATTTCTTTTTCAGCAGACTGAGAAATTCATAGTTTAATGTACATCAATACTGAGGTTACTTCAATGACACTAAATTTAGTGACATTTGTTTCCCAGTAGAAGGTTTACACACCATGTGGGAACTTAAATCCAAGCCTTTCTTCATACATTTTTCATGCTTCCTTGAGTAGGTGATTTTTCTTTATTTATTGCAAATGCATATGATATTTAGTTGGTTACTAATGTCTCATATTGGATATTTGATGACTGTCGTAATAAAGTTTAATATCTCTCAGAATGATGTGCAAACAAAAACAATATGACTTTTTTTATTAGGCAGTCATCTCACATAAAATGAAATGAAATGATTCAGATATTTGTTTAATTTATAAGGTATGATGATGATTAAACATAATTAAACAAAAAAATCTTCACATTTTAATTTGTAAATTTTACTTTGTCGTTTTGAATCTAGCATTGCCATATTATCTTATATTAAATTACATTATATGATGCATTTCAGTGATGTACCAAGGGTACATGCCCATATGCTTTAGTAAATGGGGCTCTACAGAAAGAGTTTTTTTTTCTTCAAATTTTCCATTGAATAAAAGGAAAATAAAAAACATTAAAATATTGAAAGGAGCTGTGAGCAGGTTTATTTATAGCCTTTTTTTGTTTCTTGAAATCCTGCTTGGAGCACCCATCTGCCACCTTGAATAAACAATAGATCAAAGATCCAAGAGTAGTTCAAGGGCATCACTAAGGGAAGGAAAGTGCACTGGATGTAACTAAGGTCTGAAAAGTCATGTAGAACTATGAATTTGCATCTATTCGACACTTCCCCAAGTTTGCTCTTCAACATCTCTATGCGTGCCCATGCACAGGTACGTCTACTATTCACTAAGCAGAGGAGTGTGTCAAAAGTGCAAATGTGACTAGTAGAACTGCTCCAAACTCAACTGTTTGACTTTACCACTTCAGACTGGAGAATTGGGGGGTTGATGTCAAGGCTCCAGTTTAGCGTAAGGTGACTATTCATTTAAAAGTGACAATGGCAACTGCAACTAAGTGACAACATGACCTAGGAACAAAGCAACATAGAAATAGAATATTCACAGAATACAGTTAGTGTTACAGTGTGAGACTGATGTACTGCCCTTCACTTGTCAAATTTACCTCACTCCGCATGATTTCTCATCCTACTTCTAAGTGCCTGACTATGCTGCATGTGACAACAATCGCCTCTGTCTGCCTGTTCAACAAGTGTATTCTCCAATTAGTCAATAGTGAGAAGTGAATTCATGCCAATTTTGGTGATACAACTCGAATTGTAGCGAGGTGAATTTCAACAATTGAATTCAGACTTTAGTCAATGAGGCCCTAGGTCATTAATAGACACATTGATACAAAATTAATTCATATTCACATGAGTCTGCTTTAAATAGACAATGCAACTATAACTACCTATTTCTATATTAATGATGCCATATTGGCTATAGGAATGAATTAGCATCAAAAAAATAAGACAATCGTTTGATGTAAATAACAAAAAAACACAATCTAAACCAAACAACTGGTGGAAATTGTGTCAAATGTATAGTGCACCATGTAAAAATTCACCGTGTAAAAGTTCAAATTGGGAGATACAGAATCAATAGCCAAATGTAAATGAATCCAAAAAGATGTAAACGAGTCCTTAGATGCTGCTCTCACTGAAGGGTGATATGCCAATTGACCCAGAAAAAACAGAGCAAGTTCACAGTGTTAGCTGTAATGATGTAAAAGAAATGCTCATAGTGTAGTATATAGCTGGAAAATTTGTTTAAAAGTGTACCAGAACAAGTAATTGGTGCGGATGGTACAATGGTGACCACACAGTGAGAGGTACAACACCAAACACACTGTTAGGTAAAATTAAAAATGTGCTTTTCTAAGGTAAGTGCACCACAATGAATCCTGTCGAGGATTCTGTGAAGATTCAGATCATCCAGTTGCTTTTATTATGTTGTATGTTCATATTTGATTTGAGCATTCCATTGTGCTTTTACATCGTAACAGCTAACACTGTGAACTCAAATCATTTCATGTGGTTTGCTATCCACTATTGTCATTGGAGATTACTCACATAAATTGTTTTTGTATTTATTTTAATGGGGCAGACAATAGCTAGCATGTTGGCACTTGGTCACTACATTTTCTTTAAAGATTTCTGAGTAAGATGTCAACAGAAAAGTAGAAGGAACCCTGCTATTATCCTCCTAATTCAACAATTTAATTTTAGCAAAGTCAAATATTCACAACTTTCCACGTTGCTGAATTGTTCCTTGGCATATGATGAATAGTTAAATTGTAGTAGTCACAAATGCATCAACATGAAGTGGTGTAAGAATATTTAATGCTGCAAATTGTGATAGCTTGTAACTACAAAAAAGGTTTAATGTGATTATCAACATGCTAATAAGCAAATGTGATGATCAGATGAGTAGTGGGTAATGTAACTAGCATTTAGCTATTGGATACTGCCATTCAGACAATATTTCAAGTATGTATTTCTCATTACTTAGTAAATGTAACAATTTTTTATGTAGATGAAGATGTATTCTACGTATTTGTAATGTATTTGGGTATTTTAGCAAGCAAGATCTTTGGCAAATGTTTTATCTAGTAATAAGAAGTAAACACATGAAAATGAATAATTGCAAAACTAGAGTTGCTTTTTTTTGGTCATTTGGGATACCCTAGTGTTTACTAAGTTTAAAAAATAGTTTTGTTTGTTAAATGATACATTTTTAATGCAGTAGTTAGCTGTTAACCTTAATTTATCTTGCCGCTGGTAAGTGATCATATGAATTGGAAAGCCAATCACTGTATGCAGAGCCGGCTCTGGCTCTATTGGCGCCCTAGGCGCCCCCCTC
>WMED01003479.1:9190-22111 GCA_019650415.1 Pipa parva
TGTGAGGGCAGCACAAAGTGAGAGGGGTATTGTGGGTGCAGCACAGAATGGGGGTGTTGTGGGGAAAGTAGCCAAAGGGAAATGAGGGAAGGAAAGCAGCATAGAGGGGGGAAGCATGGGATGAAAAGCAGCAGGGAGGGGAACAGGGAAACTTTACCTTTAAGAATTTTCGCTTTGGGGCACATCCTAATGAAATGGCCTGCGCATGCCTATGGGGATTATACAGGACCGAGGGGGAGCACTTGAGGATGACATCCTACTAGGCCTTCTCCACTACAGGAAGGAGGAATATTTTACAGAGGGTTTACAAGTGCTGCAGAGTGAAAAGGTGAGAGAGGATTTTACTAATTGTTTTTACACTTTACAATACTTTAATGGGGAAATCTTTATAAATAGGGTTTACTTACACTTACTTAAACAATGTCGGTATGAGCCGACATTGTTTGCTACATTATAGTCTTAATTTTCAAGATCCTGAGCTCACTAGTTGCCATCCAATCTCCCTGAGTGGAGCCCTCTGTATATGATGTATACTGACACAAGGTACCCACCCACTTCCCAATTTCACTAAAATGACCGCTGACAGTGCATGTTTAAAGTGATTTCTTAGACGTGCGCATGTGCTGTCAGTGGGCATTTGTTAGCCTCCATTGGAACCTTTGGGAGCACAGATTGTTAATAGTATGGGGCTTAATAAGACTACAGCATCTCTAAGCCAGCAAAGTAAGCCCTGTACATAAGATACTGTACATTATTACAAACCTAAACTACAGCAGTGCAATGAAAATCATGGGCAGGGGTTTGTCTGCATTATCTAGCCCCTTTGATGCCAGTTTCACTGCCAGCGTCAGGATGCATAGTGTGCCACTAGCCTAAGAGAAATAACTTTGGAAGTAACTTTGAGGTTTGGAAATAATATCAATCAGTAATGGAGCATAATATCTGTCTAAACAATGTATTGTAATAAAACAATAAAATACTAACTCCCTTAAAATGGAAAAGAGCGTTGCACTACTATAACACAGTATATGTCACACTGTACAGTGAGAATTCATATTTTTTACTGCATGGATGGGGGGAACAATTTGCAGCTACATGGCTTCCCGTAAAGCCAGACTGTACTTAACCAATTATCTGTAGTCTATATATATAATTAGAAATAAAAGCAATGCACAAATGTTTTTGTTGGTTTAAATTTGGCCACCGCTTTATTATAATAAAATTGAAACAACATGTTATGTACGTATAATGGTAGATATACTGTATGTATGTATAAATTTTATTTATGAAGTACCACAAATTTATGCAGCGCTGTACAATTCAGCAATACAAGTACATTATAGATTTGAAAAAAAGTGCATTACACAATACAAGTAAAATATCACAAGGCTACTTCACTATAAGTGCCAGGTTGTGGTTGACACGAGGTTGGAGGTCCCTGCCCTGTAGAGCTTACAATCTAGGTTATGCCTGCAGTTACAACAAGCAACTGGCACAAAACAACCACAACATTCCAAGAGTCTCCAGCTTTACCTAAATTGCAGACCTAAGCCTTGGGCTACAGGTTTGAGCCAAGCGTTGCTTTAACTCCCCATTAGCACATGCTCTGTCATTGCCTCACAAACCTCTACATCAGCGGTTCTCAACCTGTGGGTCGTGACCTCTTCTGGGGTCGAACGACACTCACACAGGGGTTGCGAACACGCTGTGAAGCCGGTAGTGAGCGCAAGTCCCTTTATATAAGGGTTCCTGTGTGGTGACGTCAGGCCCAAACGTCATCACATGACATGCGGACATAATGACGTTTTGTCCAAACGTCATCATGTGACACGTGACGCGAGAACGTCGGGCCCGAACATCATTGCATGACATCACCTCGGGGGGTCGCGGTCTCAACAAGGTTGAGAACCGCTGCTCTACATAAAGTTGTGACAATATACAACATAGAATTATCTTCTGAACAAAATTATCAATATACATGTACTTATATTCCTAAAATTCTCTAGTGACCTTTATTTTAATAACTGGGTGGGCGGGTGAAAAAACTTTTACAGTTTACAGCTATTGGTGATAAATTCTTCCTGTGTTATTCGCTGTTATTTTGTGGGTGTGGCTACATTAGAACTTTCCACCACCAATTATAATTATTGTTTATTCCCCTTCTGCTGACTTGTCCATCCATTTCCCAGCCCTGCTCTTAATTTGGGGGGAAAGGCTGTGCTTGCTTTCTTCTCTTCCTAACCAGAAATCACATGCACACTTGTATAAAAACCTTCTAGGAACCATTCTGGGGATATTGTATTTTCTTCATTCCCATCTTTTTCCCTCCCTTAGGCAACCCCCATTTATGTCTGTGGATTTGGAAAGCTTTAATTCTGCCATTGTCTGTGCCCAGGAGATGAGGGTAATTTGGTCCTGGATTCCAGAGCGCTTCTCATTGTACCCTCCAGTGCTTCTCTTCTCTACGATGAAGCATGGATACAGTCTACAGAGGTAATTAAGTCATAATTTGTAAAGCCTAGTTCCTGTAGGCAGCTACAGTTAGTTCCTGCTCTTTATACCTGAGAACATCCATATTTCTATTACTAAGCTGAAAGTGCACCTGTCACCTTGCAATAGTCTTAGTAAAGTATAGTACATCAATGGATAATGTAAATAATAAAGTCTATTCTAAAAAAAAAAACTTAAGCATATTAAGTAGGTCTTACTGTAAAGTTGTCCCAATTTCCAGATCTGGAAGCCGCCATTTTGGTTAAGACCTGCCACTCAAAATCTATTTCCCCACCCCCAAACACTGGTAGTTCCTCCCTCCCTCTCTCTGTCAGATCTCAGGGACATGCATTCCCTCCAGTGTGGAATGCTAGACTTAGTGGTGCAGCAATACCTGCTGATTTTGCTGCAGCACTAAGAATCCCTACACTGGGGGTCCACAGGACCCCCACAACTCCCCATACATCCCCCCAGTAGCATTCCCCATCCAGCGCTATTTAAATCATTAAATGGCAAGTAAGCGGTTATGATTTGAAACCCAATTATTTCCATAGCGCTACTGTAATACTAGCATGATGTACATAATTACTACAAACTAAATAAACTACATCTATCAGGGGTCCCTAGGACCCCCACATCACCCTCGATACCCCCCTCGATCCCCCCCAGCATCAGCACCCATTCAGCGCTATTTAAATCATTAACTGGGAAGTAAGCGGCTATGATTTAAAACCCAATTAATTCCTTAGCACTACTGTAATACTAGCGCTATGGAAATAATTACTATAAACTACATAAACCCCAGCTAGCACCTCACCCCACCAACACCCTTCACTTAGTGCTAGGCTGATTGAGGGGATCACTAAGTGCAGGAAGCAGTTTCATGGGAGCCGCTTCCCTGCACCCTCCCCCCTGCCTCTCTGTGTCACTGTGGGGTAGGGGGTCCTATAGAAAAAAAAGAAGGGGTCCCTGGGACCCCTGTTCCCCCCCACTCCCACCAACCAATATGAGGGATTTGGGGGGATCACTACCTGGAGGGGGTCAATCGCTGAGCCCCTCACATGGCCGCCAAAACCATCACTGCTTTGGAGATAGGGGCCCTAACCTAATTATGTCCCTATCTAAGTCCCTCACCCCCTACCTAACCATGGGGCGAGGGACTGAGGTGGACCCGTATTCCCTAACTAGTGGGGTGCCGGCCCCATACACAACCTGTAAAAAAAAAACACACAAAATACAAAAAAAATCTAAAACTAACATTCTAAACAAAAATAAACAATCCACAAAAAAACTAACAATCTAATCAAAAACAAACTAGTAATCTCCAAAGAAATAAAGTAACAATTATCTCCCTCATAGAGTGGTTGGTGGGAGTGGGGGGATAGGGGTCCCAGAGACCCCTTTATTTTTGTTTCTATAGCCCCCCTACCCCACAGAGACACAGAGGGGGCAGGGGGCAGGGAAACTGCTCCTATGGAACCGCTTCCAGCACTTAGCGATCCCCTAACTCAGCCTAGTGCTAAGTGTGAGGTGTTGGTGGGGGGAGATGTGGGGGTCCCAGGGACCCCTGCTAGTTAGGGTTTACTTACTTTATAATTAAGAGCACATTCACATGAACGCGCTTGAGATTATCGCGGGAGGAAGTAACTTGTCAATCATTGACATGACTCCTCCTCTTAACTGCTCCCAACCCGACAACTGAAAAACAGTCAGGCTGACGGGGAAGATGACAGAGAAAAACAATATATAAAGGTACATTTTTAAAAATACATCTATACTTAAAAAAAAACTTTTATTTCAGTAGTAGAACATAATTCAGTAATCGAGTTTTAAATTGACAGGTGCACGTGAAATTACATAGGCTGGATAACGCACTTTCACAAGCTCCTCTAATTCATTCTTGTAGTAAGCAGACCAGCATCTTCATAGAAGAGATTAAAGCCAAAAACAACGCCAGGAACAAGTAATGCATACAAAAACACACAACCTCATTTCCAGTTACATTCCCCTTTATACGTACCTTATAAATAGTTTTACATTTTCAGACAGAAACACTATTGCACAGTATGAGTAGAATATTTTGTTTATTTAGCTGACTTGTTGGATATTTACGACAAATGGATAGTTAGTCACTACAAGCAACCAGTTATAATACTCTCTAGGATGTACAACATCAGGGGGCACTGACTAGACTAACATTGACCTTCTTTGTTGGCAGATTTTATTCTCACTGTGAAGGCTTTGAGCCTACAGTTCTGCTTATCAAGACAACAGCAAAAGAGGTATTATTCTCTGTCGCACAGAAAGCAGATAAAACCTTCATCATTCTAAAAACTGACCAAGCAAATAATATACTGTGGTTTGCTAAAGAAAATTAAACCTAATCAAATAAAATCACATTTGTTTATCCATTCGTTTGAGTAACACGCCAATAATTTGGGGCTATTCTACAGGAAAAGATCTTAAAGCATGCGGTGTGTTCTCTCTTACAGGTCTGTGGAGCTTTCCTCTCTTCAGATTGGAATGAAAGGAAAAAAAACACGGGGAATGCTGCCACCTTTTTTGGGACAGGAGAATGTTTTGTGTTCACCGTAAGATTTATCCCTCTACCTTATCCAGCTAAATTAAAAGGGTGCAGAGGAGTGATTTGATTTATATGTATAATATTATATAAAACCAAATGCGCTGAACAGACATTGTTTATACATATTTTATACATAAGAATTCAGTTGACATTATGATTTATGCTTGACTTTTCAATTAGGCATGTTTAATAGGTATTGTAGCAAGGGTTAATGTAGGGCAGTGGTCGGCAAAGTGCGGCTCGCGAGCCACATGCGGCTCTTTAGCCGCCTTGTTGTGGCTCGGAGCGCACTGCCGAAGCCCCGCCCAAGCCCCGCCCACGACCACCGACGGCTCTTCTGATTGGCTGTCGGTGGTCATGGGGTCGGGAGAGGCCATGCCTCCCTCCTCCGGCGGCTCAGAAGATAGTTATCACCGCCGGAGGAGGGAGTGAAATGGCTCCCTCCCGAAAAAAGTTTGCCGACCCCTGATGTAGGGGATAAATTGTGGGTGTTATCTACAGATAACAGCCGGTCAGGATCTGGGCTGTGATGGTAGAACAGAGGATGCAGCACAGTTTCACAGCACAAACTAATCCTAGTTCATGGGGTCTAAGAAGCCTACTGGTTTCACCTTTGACCCCCCGAAAGGAGGTATGGGCTTTGCTGTGAAAAGCTTCCAGGTCACAATTTCTAGGATATCTGTCCAGTGGTGATAAGGGTAAAGAAAATAGGGTAATCCAGGCACAAAGCTGAAGATCGAGGCAGGTGGCAAACAACGTAGTCAAAGTCTGGGGCAAGGGTTAGGGCAGGCAGAATGCAAGGGAAGTCTGAAAAACAGGTCAAAGTCAAACACAGATAATCAGAAAGTCAAATTAGTAGTCACTCCCAGGAACAACAAAGGGAGTCCTATAATTGGGTGCTGATGTTAAGGACTGGCCGGCTTAATAAGATGAAATGGCGGGAATGTAACCGTGATGGAATGACGTAACTGTTATGACCCAAAGTAGTCGCTACTAAAATGTGTTATGATTTTATATGATTTTTCTATAATGTTTAATGTGTAATCTCTTATACCTCACTCTGAGAGTCATAGTGTTTTTTAAGCTTATACTGCCATCTACTGGCCATTGTGAATAGCTCATTTACTAAATATTGGCCACAGGAGCCTAATGAAAGGGAGACAGTCTGGCAAAAGGGTTGGACTTCCTGTTAGAAGGGAGAGTGAGACAGGGAGCTGAGGAGGAAATGATGTAAAGAAGGGATCTGTGCACTTCTCTGAGGTGCATGGCCATGTGGCGCCGGTAAACTCTTTTCCAAATACCCCTCAGTTGTTAGTGATTGTTCCAGACAAGAGAGTAGAAGCTGCTCTGCAATCAGAGAATAATCTTGTGAAAGATAAGGAGAAGAGTCCAGTGCTACAGACTCGGGTACGCACTGTGGGTAACCCATATAAGAAATAACTAATCATATGAAAATAAAAGACAGGCACATTGATCTGCCACAAAGCAAACTCTCAGTGCTGGGGGGAGAAAACCCTGATATAATGGACAAACTGAATTGCATGTTTTTGAGACTGTTATTTGGATAAGGCCCCTTAAGGAGTGTATTTCCACAGTTGCAGTTTATTCATGGAGTAAAAGTTACAGTTCTATTTACTTATACCCACCGTGTTTGTGTTTTCCTTTGGGAGCCTGCACCTTAGGAAAGGACTTTGGCACATGTGAACTGGTATAACATCACCACTTCTACCCACACTAGGGCGAAATTTATTAAATTCGGAAAAGCCATTTGCGCTTTTCCAAATTTAATAACTCGGGAGAATGCTTTGAAGTTTCTCCCAGTAAGTATCGTGAGATTTGACTCATGTGATACTTGCTGTGAGAAACTTTTTTATGGTATATATACATGGAAAGGTAGCTATACTGTATGGCTACCTTTCCATGGATATAGTTAATTTTAAAAAGTTTCTCACAGTAAGTATCACAAGATGCAAATCTCGCGATACTTACCAGGAGAAACTTCAAAGCGTTCTCCCGATTAAAGTCAGAAAAGCTGAAAAGGCTTTTCCGACTTTAATAAATTTCGCCCTAGCTAGGAGTGAGACCAGTCATCCTTCTTCCCTATTAATTTTTATCCCCTTTTCATAATTTGTCTCCCAACCTGTGGATTGCCGGAGCCATTGGGGGGGGGGTACCGTGACAGAACCAATCCCTGAGGTAACAGGCCCTGCATGCCTGATGCAGGTTGCGACACAACCGCACCGCAATGACACAATCGCAACCATGATGCAATTGTGACACAATGATACATCCACAACCGTAACAGAATGATGTGACCATGACACAATGACATCAGACGCCAAACCACCAGAGGACGATGATGTCATATTCCTGACAGGTTATATGAGGTGTCTCTCCAGTGTCTGAAGTACAATATGGGGGTACTGAGCAAGGATTATGAAAGTATACTCCTCTGTGTGTGCTGAGTGCCCTCTATGTTATTGAGCTACTATGTAGAGTAGAAGGATTACCAGTTTGTGAAGCGAATAGGGCCACTACAGTTTCAGGAATCCCAAACAGAATGTACAAAAGTTCTTGTGTAATGTATGTTTAGTAATAACTGCTCCTCTTGACAACCTATAGGTGAAGCCAGAGATGGAGAGATATGAGTGGGTGTTGGTGAAGAAGCCAGAATTGGCAAAGTCAGACCCACCATCACCCTGTTCTAGACCTCGCTCTTATTCTCACGGATCCCGTCTGCCAACTTCTCCTCTGTACCCATCATCCCCAGCAACATCCTCTGCACCTAGCAGCCCTCCCCAGTTCCCAACATTCTTGACTATCCCAGGAGATGGCTCAGTTGGACGACTGTCTCCATTTTTGTCCGTTAGGCGCTTAAAGCTTCCAGGCAAGACAGCCTCCATGTTCATGTTTGGAAACAATGAAGGTTTCATAATTGGTAAGTAATAAACAGTATCATCTCACTGCAATTCTCATGTTGAGAGCATAAACAAGACTCTTCATGGAATTTTAGAGATATTTTAGTTTGTTTTCTGAGGGCATTTTACTCTGTATTTAATAATTTGATATTTCCTTGTTCTGATGTTTGTTTTCCTGGGACACAGAGTAACTTTGAGAAAGGCTAAGGAAGAAAACTAACAGCAGCACATTTTGGATCATTGCTTTGAAATACAGATTTGACTTCCAAAATACTTTATTCTGGGTCTCTTTACTGTTTTTATTATCAGTATTTAATGATTTACACTGGAAGGCCTTGTTTCCTGGAGACCGGTCAGAGTGATGATTGCAAGGAGACGGTTTGGCATGCCTTTAGTGCCCACATGAGCTCTATTAGTAGCTGTCGGGAAGATATAAATATGGATTCTGGTGACTTCACAGAGGATTGTGACAACTGTGTGAATGACTCTAAGAATGCAATAAAATAATTCAGGATCATAAATAATATAAATAGATGTGTACACAGCAGGATGTTTTTAATGTAACTGAAAAAGTCAGCTGAGAAGTTGGTTTAAATGGGCACTTTTCCAAATTCTAATTCCTTTTGCTTTGAAGGAACGTACTTAAGAGTTCATGTAATATGGAGCTTGCCCAGTATGTGTATTTTGCTTCCCAGAGAAGTCTTCATTTTAGAAGAGGAAGCAGGTGTTGGCCATCAATTTGTTCCTGGAATTTTATTTTCACAGCTGCATTGTGATGGCCTCCCAAAACCAACTGACCAGAGCTGTGAATTAAGATCTACATTACTGGAAGAGAAGTCAAAGAAATAACATTTTTTGGCTTCACCCTGTTTCCTTTAAGTGACAGGGTTTTGGAGAAACAAAAGAGCTGTAGTTTATTTGGGAAGGTACGAAGCTGACTTGGTATTCAAGGCTCCCTCATGTATATATTGGGGTCCAGTAAAGATATTTCCTTTGGTGTGATAGACAAAAGATAATAATATCATTCTGACAGTGGACTTTGTTTTACAGGTGGAGGAGGGGGTCAGGCATTAAATATTGATGCTGACCTGAATATTGGAAGGACAGAGCACTGTGAAACGTTCGACAACCCCCCTCTCTGTGAAGAGAACTTCCATATCCAGCACCTGGAGGTTTGGGGCTGCCAGAATTCTTGATCCCCCAGTTAGATCCATGTTTCCGTGCCAGTTTGAAGTCCAGAAGTATAATCTCTGCACGCTGCACAACACAAGGATATGCCTATTGTTGAAGCACATGTAATGATACATTAGGGACACATTGTATTTTTACCATGCTTTGCATCCAATCAGAGCTATGGATCTAACATGGCAATAATTTAGAAACTGAGCTTTTGCAATGTATCAATCTGCCCTACAATGTGCATAGTATGTAAAATGATTTCATAACTGCATGTATTTTAGAACACAGGTTGCAGACAGTGCCTTACATAGACTGGTATGGTCCCCAGTGAAAAATCACTTCTTCATCTTGGTTACTTTGTAAGGAAATGATCTTATTTAAGGGGTGGCAGTTCTGGTCCTTTTTACCCCATGTGCCAGAAGCAGATGCCTACTGTGGCTCTATGATGCACAAACATGGGAACTTGCTGGTTTTACCCTTAAGACATTTATTTGACTCAACTCCTGCTAACACTACCTCACCCAAACCTTGATAGTTATGCATTAACAGTGCCCATCAAATTATAGCCCCACCTGTGTTAATTTGTTATGAAGATTACATCAATAAACCCCACACCTGTCTTTCATGTATACTGAAATACAAATTCCAGGTTCACCCCAATGCCCCTGAAGTTTTAAGGGAAGGGGCCAATCCTGAAGACCCTGAGGGTTACATTTTTGGGCAATAGCTCCAAGGTAGTGTCCTAGTTGAGACCGCGACCCCCCTGGACTGACGTCACGATTGACGTTTTGGCCCGACGTCATTGCGTCACGTGATGACGTTCGGCCCCAACGTCACTACGCAGGAAACCTATATAAAGGGACCTGCGGTCTCTTCCTGCTTCAGCAGTGTGTTCACAACCCCTGTGACAGCGTCGTTCGACCCCCAAAGAGGTCACGACCCACAGGTTGAGAACCGCTGATTTAGATGAATAACTTTGGGGCAAAAAATGATACTGACTTGTACTCAAAATGTTGACAATTTATGGTTAAAAAATGGGCAGTAATGATAAAAGAATGTCAGTTTGGTAAGATGGTTGAAAATTGCAATATCACAAAGTTACAGGAGCAAAATATGTCAAAAGTTATTATTTTGCTCACTGATAAATATGCCTCAATATAACTAGTTTACTGGGAGTAATTAAGGCACAAGATTTATGCATCAGAACAAACTACGCTTACATATAAGGGAGCAGAAAATTGTGGGGAAACGAAAAAGTCTAAGGGGCTTATTCCTCACAGTGAGAATTCGACGAATGAAGCAAATTCGCATCACTTTGGGTTGCTACACTCTGATTCACTATTCTTTATTCACTAAACAACGGATTCCCATAGCAAAGAAGTGAATGTGTCAATAGCCACTTCTTCCGTAGTAGGAATCCTGCCATCAGCCCCCTTATTCACCACTTCGGTCTGGTGAAGTAAAACTGGCGAATGTGGCACAATCGAATTCACTACTCCTACAGGCTACAGACTACAGACTCCAATGTTTGATGAATAGGTGAATTTTAGAATGGAGCGTGTTGCTGTGCCAGATATTTATATACATGCTGTACTGCGTTTTACAGATAAAATCTTCTGGAACGTAACACCAGTATTACTAGTTTCACCTTGAAAATAAACAATTCTGAGTAAAAACAATTCCCTAATCCAATAAGCGCTCTGGCGCGAAACGCGTCAAGGCAGAATCTGTCATAGTGAAGGTTCATTGTCGACCATAATAGAGGCAGAAGAGAATCTTAATAATCTCCACCATACAACTCTGAATTTATTACACAAATGGTTTTACTATATACAGTGTTTACTCATTCATTAGTACTAAATCGAAAGTTCTCCTGATTTTGTGGCTGTTTAGTTTGTCATTATTAGACATGGAAAGTAATAAAAAGATGTTTATTAATACCGACGTATTTCCACTTGAATTCCTATATTTGTTTTTAGATTCAGCTGAAAGAATTAATTTTTACTGGTTTTAAGTCTAGGCTGTGGATCAGTCATCACTGCTTTTGATAGACTTTGTTCCTTCCACTGATTGCTTCGGCTGCAGTTAATTTAGAGTATTTGCAGTATTTTGTTACACATAACACATAACTTAACAATAAATAAAAAGATTTATTTTAATTCTGAAAAATTCTAGGACTTTTTGCATTTGCATAAGGGAAGATCTTTCTGCTATTTTTTTACCAACACAGCAGACCCGTGTCACTTTATGGCTCTGATATAGTCTATCTCTACAATGAAATATACTGTCCCATAGCCTGAACCATTGTTTTCATCAGTGCAGCCTGATATGTTTATCAGTACAGTGGAAAAGTAGAATATTGTAATTAAAAAAAACAATTTTATGAAAACTGCATGTCTTTCATAACAAAAAATAGTATGGCAGTGTTTTTCTGTACCAGAAATAAAATACAAAGATTATGAAAATGATAAGCATTCCTCCCTGCTTCTCCTTTTCTTCCTTTGAGGTTCATGCTGTCCAACTTTTCTATCCCCTGCCTCAATGTGTTGCTGTTGTATACAGCCCACTCTTTGCTTCCTCGCTTTTCTCTCAGACTTTGAGGGGGGAATTCACCATAGTGCGAAGTGAGGTCCGGATCCAGACTGTTATGTGCTCGCTGATGTCTTGCACACGGACATCAGCGAACGCTTTAAAGGGATTCCAGTCTCAGCAAGAGCACTCGAGTCGCTTCGCCGAGACAGTCTGTGCGAAGTGAGGCGAAGGATCCAGACCTCACTTTGCACTATGGTGAATTCCCCCCTGAGTCCTGGCTCTCCTTTTTTCTATTTAATGATAGTCCTGCACTAATTATGGGGGACTTCAACTGCCATATTAATGACCTCTCTGTCTTGGCCTTCATGCCTTCTCCATCTAACCTCATCATTTGATTTTTGGCAGTGGACCAACTCTAGTAGCCACAAGGATGGCCATTATCTAGATTTGGT
This sequence comes from Pipa parva, assembly GCA_019650415.1. Taxonomy (NCBI): domain Eukaryota; kingdom Metazoa; phylum Chordata; class Amphibia; order Anura; family Pipidae; genus Pipa; species Pipa parva. Next base: position 21,346 of record WMED01003479.1, read on the forward strand.
TTTCACTAAAAATGCCTCTTAATATTTGTCCCTTCCCTCTTTCTGACTACCATCTTGTAAACTGTTCAGTCTCGCACTCTCTTCTTCTACCTCTGCTAACCGATAAAAAGCCTTTAGTCACAAAACACGTGCTGTCAACCCGCAGGCTCTCAGCTCTGCCCTCTTTACAGGCGTCTCCTCATTTGCCCCCTCCTCTGATCCCGAAGTTCCTGCTACTTCCTATAACTCTATCCTATCTACAGTTATTGATTTGTTTGCCTCTCTGTGGCCTCAGCCTGCTCACGCCTGCAATCCTTGCCCCTGGCTAAATGCAGAAACCCTATTTATTAGATCCTGCACGCGTAGTGCGGAACGTCCGTGGAGGAAATCTCATTTGCATGTGGATTTTCTGCATTTCAAGTTTCTGCTTTCGTGTCTGACCTCCTCTCTCTCCCTAGCCAAACGCACCTATTACAGCGCTCTCATAAACCAAACCCCCGGCTCTTATTCGCTATGTTCTACGCACCTACCCTTCAGATACCATAAGTGAATAAGACAGCTGAATTCACCCTTTTAAAAATAAGTCCAAAAGAGCATTTAGACAAATGACAAATGTAAATCTAGTTACATTATTTCTTGTTTTCTTTACTTCCCCTTAAAATCCTAATGATGCGAAGATGAAGAGAAGGTAATTATTATAAAATATATATATATATATTTTTCTTCCTTCCACTGATATATATAATGTGACATAGGGAACCCCCACGACTCAGTGGATTCCCTCCCT
>WMED01003480.1:0-19764 GCA_019650415.1 Pipa parva
ACCAGGCCTGTGGAACAGTCCATGTCATTATAGAGTTCATAAATATTAAAAATAATGGTCTGTCTATGGCTTTACTTAATTCCCTTAAAACCCTAGGGTGTATATTGTCTGGACCCAGTGATTTGTCTATTTTTTGCTATTAGAAAATATAACAGCATAGATATATTTTTTGATTAAACTTCTCCTATCAACATCATTAATTAATTGTTTTTGTTTCCACACCAGGTGAAGGGTGCAATTACGATGCTTCCAAATGTAACAGCAGCATCACTGTCCAACATCACCTTCACGTAAGTGCTACAATACAATAACCATACAATGAATGTTTTCTTCACTACTAAAAAGAAAATTTGGAGTAAGAATTTGTTTAACTGACCTGCTAACCATATGCAAGCAAAATGTAATCTTTGTTGTTCTTCGATCGTCTTGATTATGACATCTGGCAAATGCAACTTTCTGTGACATAAATGTAAAATCAGGTTTATCCTTGGAGTAAGAAGCAGTGGTTAACAAAGAAGCAGAACCAAGGACACCAGAAAAGCATGTTCATGTTCAAATCTCTGTCCATTCGCCACTTCTCCAACTCACTTATTTCTCAAAACTCTGCAATTTTGTTTATTTATAAACAATTCACCACCTTGTGATTGTTGCACACTTACGGAGTTCTTCCCATTTCTCCTGGTGTGTGGGACTTTCTCCTATTTACCAAGCGTTGGAGTGTGAGGAAATGGCGAATTTGGCATGGTGCACTATTTTAGATTCACCAATTTGAGTTCTCTAGATCAAAGTGGCAAATTAAGGGTTTTATGACAGGGCTCCGTTGTGGCATAATGCGACTGTTCATGTCAAAAGTGACAATAAAGTCTGTGACCAAGTGACAACATGAACTAAGGACAAGGTGACATAAAAAGGGATGTACTATTCACTTAGTACAGTTAGTGGGACATTGTGAGGATGATGTCACTGCACTTCACTGGTGAAATTAACATCACTAGGCATTACTGCACATACTACTATTGTTTGACAGACCATGCCAATTTCATGGTTGTTTGCTTCTCCAGTAAGGGAATCTACATGTTAGTGAATAAGGAGTATGAAACTTGTGACAATCAGAATGACCCAAAGCGATGCAAATTCACTTCACTTTTATTGTTGGTGTATGTTCTTGATGTGGAATGTTGCTCAGCAAAAGGTGTAGTGGTGAAGCTTCCATCTGTTCTTCATTGGGTATGTTAATATGAAGATGTAAGAATTGTACATATATGAAAAAATGAAAAAAACAAAACATTTCAATTATATGTTTATGGGTGACTCAAACAATTTTTAAATTACAGTAACAATATTGCTATTTAATATATTGTAGAATAGATTTGGTAAAAAGTTAATGAGGATAATGGTCTAAATATGTATGGCAGTTCAGACTACTGAACAAAGAAACATACCTGTGATTGCTGTGCACTGAATATCATAGCAACAGGGATTATTGTACAGAACACAAGAATAAATTACAAGCACAACAACAAAGAAAAACCTACTGCATACATCAAAGAATTATGGTAACCACCAAGAAGACTGCATTTAGAAAGATATTTAAAACCATTTATGTAAGTGTGAACAGGAAGGGAGGAAAGTGTCATTCAATTTTGAAAACTATTCTTACTATCGTAACATGCTTCCCTTTGAATCAGATTCTGATGTAGAGTAAGGTAACATTATTAGTCAGAACCTCTGAGGACAATTGATCCTGCCTATTAATGAAGTAAGGTGGTTACCAACTTTAGTTGTTTTAATAATAATTGATACCACAAACCTTCATTTTCAAGGTACAACAATTAAATATTTATTAACTCACAAATGGCAATATATAGTTGGACACATTTGTATTTTACTTAAATGTTTATGAAGCCCACTCACTTAAAACATACTTAATATTGTAAACTAACAAAATACGCTAGTATAATCAGGGTTTTAAGCTTTGCAGTGCTTAGCAACAATAAAGAAACTTTAGCTGTATCGAGGTACCTCAAAAACCTATGGTGGAGGCTTCAACCAGCTTCTTACTTTGATCATTCCTCAACCAGGATGTCCTACACTATCACAGAGATTCCATTACTTGATGGATCAGCAATGCTCAAAGCTTCCTGAAACCTACCTCTTTGGTGATGGACCCAACTGTGCAAGGCCTGGTGATAAGATCAAGTAGTATTGCAATTTCAGGCTACTCAGCCTATAAATTGTGCATTACTAACATCATAAAACATTCTTCAGCTATAAAACAGCCCATTCCAACCTTCTAGCTGGTGTTACAACATATCATAACACCAGGAGTTGCAGCAATTTAAACTGCCCTGTCTCAACAGCAGCTTCTTAACCTGGCCCCTCTACATATTTCTGTCCAGTAGGCATGCTACAAGGTGGTCTGTCACAGATCTTGTACCAGGAGCCATCACTATTTAGTTATGCTAAAGAGTATAATAATCATAGCTACATACTCTACTTTTAAGATTCTAAGGATTTCCAGGCCTTACTGTCTGAAACCTAGAACCTCCAGGAAAACATAGAGAGACAGAAAAAAGGCATCCCCCTCATTAATAAAGGAAGTCATGTGATCTAATCTGGAATCAGTGCTAGATAAAATGGCACATAGAAGAGTGATATCTTATATAGGGGAATTAATCTGTACACCATCCTTGTTTGAAAACATGCAACAAAGCAAAAATTGGAAAATAGGTGAATGTGAATTGTGGCAGTGAATAGTGGGAAAAGCATTACAGAACAAGATCCACTAATGGAAAGTTGTGATAAGTATAGAGGAACAGCCCCGAGACCCCAGGAAATAAGGTGGTATTCAAGTTATAGATTCCCTAATTAGGGAAAGCCAGCTGAACTAAATGGGCTTTTCAGTAAATGCAATTGTAAGGAGTCCTCACAAGGGGGTATGGCCTTTGCAGGAAAATAACTCCCGGCTTGCAATCCTTGGTTTCACCTCCCTCTGTTATCAACCTGTGAATCACTCACAGAATTAATAAAGCAGAGGAGAAAATCATGAGCAGTCAAGTGTATTGTCCATTTAAGAGCCCCTCAGAAACACAGCAGAACAAATGGAACAGTTAGGAAACAGCACACTGCTTAGTCAAGGAAGCACCCTTATCCAACCTGACCATTACTGAAATGTGTCTCTCCCACTGCACAGCATGAGCTGGTTCAGGAAAAGGAACATATGAGCCATCAATGCTCAAACTGAACTGGCTCATGATAATAATATATTATGCTACAATACTTAGATACAGCCATGTTGCACTGGTAATCTGTTTTAGTACAAGGCTTCTACATAATGAGAAGAGCATGAAAGGATTGACACCCTAGTGCATCATATAGGTACAGAATAGTAGATAGCGACATAAAAAACTGTAATGTGAATCAGAAACTCATCTCCAAAGATAATATTATGACAAGAACTATGTAGGATTAACTGCCATGCCTATTGAAACAGACAGACACAAACAGGCTGGGCTCCAGAAGTTATTTAAAGAATTGAATATTTTAACCTCTCAAGGCAGAAGAAACCAGGATTTGATTTCAAGAGGCTTATTCATGAAAGGCCAAACAGTCATGTAAAGGTGTGAATTTCCATTTATTCACCACTCTACTCTGTGATTTGGCAAATTTGAGACTATTTAGAATGCTTATGTCATGGACTTAGGGAGCACATCACACCACTTTATGTGCGCATGCACAGGTAATTCAACTATTAATCAAGCATCAAAGTCTGTCGCAGTAACAAATTTGACAAAGGCATAATGTTTTTCATTTGCCGAATTAGCAGGTTGATGGCAGGGCTCCTACTGTCTGGCTGACTACGCCAAACTATGCAAGAGACAGTCACTGGTGCAGTTGAATCTTCACTATTGGAATCCTCTGTTCAGTGAATTAGGAGTATAGAATCAGAGCGTAGCAACCTGATGTGATGAGTATTCAAAGTCTTCAGTTAAATTTCAAATATCTTAAAATATTATCTAATTTTTATTACGTTACAGGTACAATTTATCTTCAATTTTCTGTTTTTCATTTCAGAAACAACAATAACTGGACCCAAACTGTAGCTTTCTTTACTGTCAGCATCTTAAATGTTTTCAATGAAACCCAGGCTCTCCAGAACATGCTGACCAACAGAGGAAATGTCAGCTTTTCCATTGTACCATCTACTCTAACCATTCAGGGTAATAGATGTAATATTTATATTGTATGAAATATATTGAATATAAAAGGGTGCTATTAGGTTTTTGATTTATGTATTTGCTTGTAGTCAAGCCTTCCTGCCATTTCACAAATATGTAACATGATCCAGACTTTTTAAACACTACACATCCATGATAACTATTTTGGCAACTCGGTCACTTAAGTCACTAAGGCATTTTTCAATAAAGAATTTTCTGCTGATTTTTTTTTGAGGGGTTTATCTCTAATGGCATAAACCGCATGAAATAAACCCTTATTTATACTAAATGAGACAAATAGGTAAGTTTTTCTTCAACCAACTATTTAAATTACTTTTATTGACAGGGAATAGTACCGGGAAGATACTCTCATTATTATAGACATACAAGTTTCCATACAGATTATCCCCAAGAAAAGCATCATTTTGACAGCAGATACTCATCTACACAATTTATTGATCAACAATGCCATGATCTACTATGTTCTATAGCAGAAGCTGATCTTCCACTAAATAACACTAGAGTTAAAGACTTTTTCAGAAACACTTTCCTGAGACACACACATATAGATTCACCTACCCAAGATTAGCTTTTTCTTCTTTCTTCTGCTTTCTCTGTAGCTCTGCAGGACAACTAGCATACCTCTTGATTTTTTTGGGACTGAGGCAGTGAAATGCCAACCATTAAGTAAGGGGCTGAGGAGAATACTGGGGGATCAGGACTCTGGACAGGGACCCGGAACAGGACACAAGAAATGGGACTGTCCTACAAAATCTGGGACCCTTTGGGGCTATTTAAATAGTCCTAGGGCACACCTAGGGACCCCTTGTCTTTCAATCTTCAATATTCTTATCTCTTTTGGTCTCTCAGTCAGGCAAGTTTTAGGCAAGCTGGGGTCCTGGGCAAAACTAAAATCAGGGTCCCAGAATTGCCTTATCAATCCCCCCTAACCTAACTCAAATCATGATCATTAATACAAGAGGAGAGCTGGTAGGTAAGTATGCAGTAGCACTTCTTTGCTTAATCAATGCTGAGGGGCCTAATGAAGTTAGGGCCTTGGGCAAATACCCACTTTGCATCATTTAGCAAATCCCACTGCAAGGAGACCTTCCTCTCAGATGTCTGGGTAGAAATATACCATTCTCACTAAGCTACATCCTCTGATATAAATCTTGTCACATAACTTCTGACTCTGATTTACATGGAAATTACTAGTGTTACAATTTTATTGACATTTGTCTATCCTGGCAAATCCCACTAGGTGGCAGTAAAACACAATACCATAGTACTTACTATTAACATTATTAAAATTACATTTTACATTAAAAATGATGTCTTACACTTATGCAGAATAATATTCAAGGATTATATGAGATATACGTATGTTAATATGACAATACATTTCTGAAACAAATTTATTTTAAACTAAAACCTGGACACAGCCATATCTGACATCATCATCAGTCTCTGCTTATCCACAGGACTGAAGGAACTGTGGGTAGATAATATTTAATGTTAGATTTCTGCATATTTTAAAAGGTCTCTCTTTTATAGTTGAATGAGCAAATCAAAATTGATAATATTTATAAAAATAGTCAAGGAGTAGAAATCTCTTTTAAATTGTTTATTATGAGGTCGGGGTTTTTATGTTCATAAATTAAAGTTTTAAGTATATTCCAATTTAGTGATATAAACTGAAATCTGCCATATTTGAAACCTTTTTTGCAGCATTTTCTACAGTGATGGTTAATAATTCAGAAAATGGCTTCAGGCATATCACCATCGCAAAATTTTATTCTCTATTCTTACCATATTCAGTGCTGTTAAATCTATCCAGACAAAACTGTGCTGGACTGAATGTATTTAAAGTGGAAAGTACAAGCAGAACAAAATTTACTTCTGGTGCAGTCCAAACAGCTTAGCACTCAATGGGAAAATCTATGAAAGATGCTGCAGTCAAACCTGCTGCGTCCGTACATTACCCCACAGATACATTCTAAATCATCAGCCTGGAGAAGGTTAAAAACACTGTGGCGTTTTCATTCTTATCAAGTACTGTATGTTGCACATGGGAAGTGCCAAAGTTGAAACAGGTAGTGTGTACTTTCTGTAACATTTTAAAAAAAAAATGAAAATTCACAAAAAGATTAATTTTTTTTTTGTGACTGCTTTCTTGGATCTGGTAGGATTAGAAACTAAATATATATGTGTAGGAAAGTGGTATAATTACACTCCCATTTTCTACCAGGCGTTTGGAATAATTCACCTTCATTTAGTTTTTTCCCATACCATGTGGTACAACAATGAGGAATATTTTGGTAACTAGTGTATAAAGAAAGTTTCAATCTGAAATGACAGTAGCCAGAGAACCCCAATTATTCAGCCAAGTACAGCCATTCAACATATATTTCTATAGGGCCAAAGGGATCTGCTTCAAAACAGCATTGCATATTCATATGTATTACGTTTATGATAACATCAAATAATTAACTCATTTTATCTTCTTTTGCAGGAAAGACATATCCATTGGATATTTTTAGCGTAACCTTGGGCATACAGAATGTATTTAATTCACAAAGTCTGGCAGATAAAACCAGTCTTGCATTCCAGCAACTTTCTAATCAGATAGACTCTTCGGTAAGTCATGGCAATATTATGTCAAGCCATAATGATTGTGTTATCTTTGGTTGTGTTGAGTGTGTGTGTGGGGGGAGGGGGGATGGTAACTAAAGCCCAATTGTCAAGTGGCTCTCAACAATCATCCTAGGCTGTAGTTACCTACAAAAACTACAAAATGCCTCACCTGAGTCTGGAAGTCCTGTCCTTGAAGAATTTTTTCAAAGGATTAGCCCTACCTGAAAGTGGGGATTCTTATATAATACGGTGTGGTGATTTTGATAGTTACATATATATACATTGCTGTACACATTTTACCACAGAATCTAGGAAGTAATTACTGTATGTCTTTTTAACATCTAACAAAATTGACATTTTTCTTATAGCTAAAGGACATATTTTCCAGTGCATTAGTGGAACCAGTGGTGAACAACTTTACGTAAGTGCCTTTTTTTCTCCTATCTTTATACTTATACTTATTCAATCGATGGATCTTAGTTATATATGTAATAATACACTTACATTTTTATGCCATGGAATTATTGCATGTAAGCAGGTGGCTTATTAAAATTAAACTTGTCCTTGTGCAACAAAAACAAATAATTTAAAACAAATCTAAAACAAAAACAGCAGATCTATTTTAAGGGTAGTGTTAATCTCCTCCTCAGTGGAGCACAATACTGCTTACTACTTTACATCCATTTCATTAAGTCAGTGCAGTCTGTGATTTTCATACTAAATTTAGGAGGGTTATTGACTAAAGTGAGAATTTGATTGTCGAATTCTTAAACAGTGGATTCCCATTGCAAATCTGCGACCGTGACAATATTCCCATAGTACAGGTGTCAGCAAACTTCTTTTGGGAGGGAGCCATTTCACTCCCTCCTCCTGCGGCAATAACTATTTTCTGAGCCGCCGGAGGAGGGAGGTCTGGCCTCTTCCGACCCCATGACCACCGACAGCCAATCAGAAGAGCCGTTGGCGGTCGTGGGCAGGGCTTGGTCGTGGCTTCGGTAGTGCGGCCCAAGCCACAACAAGGCCACTAAAGAGCCGCATGTGGCTCGCGAGCCGCACTTTGCCGACCACTGCCATAGTAAAGTCATGACTGCAATAATATTTCCATAATGAAGTTGTGACTGTGACATTAGCCTTTATTGGGTAGCTTGTGACCATCGTTAGCTGGTGAATTCACACCTTTACATGTCAATTCAGAGTTTAGTGAAGTCTGGGCATTTCCATATTGCTGTTATAGAATGCTACATTTAGATTCCATGTGCACCATACAGTATGTGAAATTAAACTGAGTGTTCCTCAGCTCTAACCAGCTATGATAGATAGAGACTGAATGACATACAAGAAGCTTCTAATAGAAGGATCCAATTCACAAAGAGCAAAACCAGCATTTACAGGCAAGAACAAACTAAATAGTAGTAGGAAAGGGAACCTCATGATCCCATTAATATTTCTATTTCCCTACACATATATCTAACCTATAAAGGCATAAAATATGGAATGAAATCCATTTACAGTTTTTAAAGAAGCAGTTAAATATGTTGCATCTATATCTTTCAGTATGGGCCCTAGGAAATGAAAAGAAACTTGGATAAAGACAATGTGGTATATGGTCCAACTACCCCCAAGTAACCAAGACACACAACATACACAACAGAAATGACTACATCATTAATAGACTCCTAAACTAGATGAATGTAGCAGACAGTGACTGCCATGAGCCCCTGGGTATAAATGTACATATGTATTACTAGTTCTTTTCTTTTAGTGATAGGGTGATATGCTGCCCCACCGCAAAGAATTGGCATCATACGTCTATGTAGTGTGTCTATGTAGTGTGTCTATGTAGTGTTCCAAAATCTGGACTTAAAAAGAAATTTGGTTAATGTAATATAATCTCCAACAGGACCTTTCCTCAGAATAATAGTAATACAGTACTAGTAAATGTGAGTTAGACCTAACTTAGACACCCATAACTTTCCCTTTCCTTGCAGAACATATTCCAGCCTAGTCATTGCTGCAGTTGACCTGGATTTCTTTGCTGGTTTCTTTACCAAACGTGGAGTAATCAAGGCGATTGTTAATAATGTGACAGTATTCAATAAAAGGAATATTTCTTTGAATACAACTATAACAGACCCCACAGGTGAGAGAACAGATTTCTGAAACAGTAAAACAGAAAATGTAATTTTTGTCTTATATTTGTAAAATTACATTTGGGGAAAGGATTTACTGTAAGTTGCTTGTGGAATAGATTTCCTGAAGTGGTAACAGTGTGCATTGTTTACAAAAGACACTCCAGGTTTCCGTCTAAGCAACAGTTCCACACTATGGAAAGGAGCATATATCATATGTATCAAACCAGTTTTTAGAAAAAGCTTATTGTGTCATATCTTGTACTGTGCTTGGTTGTTTTACAACTTTTTTTCTCTCACTAGTGGTTTTATCAATTACTTTTAATCTCCAACAACAATATACAAATGATTCAGCCATGGGAAATATAAGTATCACCATACAAAATCTGGTAAGAGTTTCACATTCTTCTCTAATAATTTATAAGTTTAACTTGCCTGTTGTACCTAAGAACATACCCCTAAGGACAAGAATTGTAAAAGAATAGGAAGCAGACAAATCAAAAGAATATATGATACTGTATTAGACACACATGTACATATTCTGCCACACACACTATGTCACACACAATCACACATACCCAGACTTGCACACATTCACTAGTACCCAAGCACATGTAGAGCGTAGGTACAACAAACAATGATTGCCTCAACCTAGAGTGAACTCAAAGTGTTGGGCAGCGATATAAAAAAAGAGGATAGAAATCCCCATCCCATAGAGATTTACATAGGAGGGTGATATACATAGGCGTGTCCACATAGTGTGCCTGGTGTGCCCAGGCACACCCTAATGGCAGCATGCAGGATGATACACCATGTATAAAAATGCCAGTGTGAACCTAGCCTTAAGATTTTTTTCTTTAGGGGCAGACCCTAATGAAATGGCCTGCGCACACCTATGGTGATATGTATACAGACAGAAGGATAATAGATGCTTTACTTCAAAGTCTGGGATCAATAAGAAATAATCATAAGAATAAAAATCTACTTTAGCATAAAGTGAATAAATTACATGAACACCAAGTACCTAATAAGGAAGAATCCAAGAATCAGGGGGTTATTCACTAAAGTTCAAATTCTTGCGTATAGGTGCGAATTCGCCATATAAAGACAGTCGCAAATAGGCTGCTACTGTCGCAGTCACGTCTTTATAATGAGAATATTGTCGCAGTTGCAATTTTATTATAGGAAAATTGTCACAATGTTAACATTAAAAAATTGTTGCAACTTTACAATGGGGAAATTGTAGCAGATTTACTATGTTTATCTGCTGTTTGTGAATTCGACAGTCGAATTCGCACCTTAGTGAATAACCCCCTTAGTTTTGAAAATACTGAGGGAGTGTTGTTGGTGGAGGGTATACAATTCCAGAGTTACAGGGCAGCAAGAGAGAAGGGTTTAAAACAGGGGTCAGTACTGGTGAGTTGTGCAAAAAGACAGAGCAGACAGATGTTACAAGACAATCTGTCCCAACTGGGGAGAGAGGGTAAGATTTCTGGCAGCAGAATTTAAAATGAACTGGAGTGGGAAAATGAAGGAGGCTGGAAGGCCAGTTAGAAGGGCATTGCAACAGTCCAAACAGGATAAAATACAGAGTGTTACCAGAGTCCAAAGAGAGAAAGAAAGAGATTTTGGCTATGTTACAGAGTTGACAGTTTTTAGCAGTGGTAGCACAGACATGACATGAATAATGATCACGTTATCAAATGGAATGAGAAAAAGTGGTAGTAATTCCAAGTTTAAGTAGAGAAATAATCAATTCTGTTTTAGCAAGTTTTAATTTGAGACAGTGCTGAACCAAAAGGAGATTTCCAGGAGACAGAGATCAGAGTATGTTAGTACAGTACAGTACATTTTAGTATCATCTGCGTACAAGTGATACTGAAGAACAAATGATAACTAAACCCAAAGAAAGAGCACGGAGAACCGGAGGGGACCAAGGACAGAGCCTTGATGCATCGCCACTTTAAGTGGAATAGAAGAGGTTGTCATCAGCATAGAAAATAGAAAAGGAGTGATCAGCAGTATCAAATGTAGATGATGTGCCTAAGGGTATAAGAACAGAAAACTAACCTCTCTTATAGGGCCTTATCGTCAGGGATAAGGCCCTATATATCCTTAATAGGATATTCAATCTGTGGATTGAATATCCTGTTAAGGGCTTGAGCAAACAGTCACTGATCTCACAGATCACAAGCGGGTTGCCACAGGACTGAGTCATCACTAGAGGCACTATAGTATGCCCAGAGCCCGTTATGCATCTGGAAGCACAAGGTGTGCTAAACATGAAACACATAGTGATGGTGGTGCAAGGTGGTACACCTCTGTAGGTAGTAAGGTGTACAGTGAAAGCAGGTAAACACAGGAACATGAGTGGTACACATCAGGAAGGGCTAAGGCATACAGAATTACAGGAACAGGTAACTTGAAAACATGCATACAGACTTTGGGGAAAAGTAGATCCTCTGTACCACAGTGGCAGTTGTCATTGGTAAACAGTGAGGCGCCGATTCTAAGGTGGCCCTGTTGCTCACCATAAAACCCTGCAAGGGGGTATTGCCTTAGTGGCAGGGGACTTCACAGGTCACAGCCCTTGGGTTAACCCCCCACTGGTGGCATCTGGATAGACTCACATGGGAATACTGGCGGAGGCTTGGATCAGCTGAACTGTAACAGAGGAGGATCATACTTGGTGCAGCATAGGTGAAACCATCACTCACAAAACCCTTGGACACATGTTGAACTCTAACACACAGCACCATCTTAAAGCAGCACAAAGTACATACATCCTCACCTGGGACTTTTACGCCTGGCTCAAACACTGCAGGGACATAATGGTGCTGTACATAGGCAAGGCTGCAGTGCTAGATGTGAAGAGACTCACTGGACTTGGATGCTGCAGAACCTCTTGACTGTAACTCTTGGAGCTAGATCCCTTTAAGAGGCTTGGACACACAGAGATGATCCCAGGCAGAACGTAACACTTGAAGCAGAGAAATAGCTTAAATTGTTTGTTAAATGCTTTTAAAATGGCAGGCAAAGTGATTCGGAGATGGGGTGGCATTCATGATCGAGCACTGCTTGTATGCAGTGCTTGCTATTTAAATTTCCCCCCGCTGATGTCACTTGTGACATCAGTAGGCTGGATTGGCTGCTAAAACCTGGAAACTGGCAGTCAGATATCTGCAGTCACATGAGTGGCGCTATACAGCTCAGTGCCGCGTGTGACACTTGTTTATTGCATAAATGTCCGAATTTACTATAATTTGCCACTTTTGCATCCAATTTAGACACTTATGACAGTCACAGGTTTATGGAGCAAATTTTGAATGGCGTAATATGTTGAGTTTTAGTTCGCCAGCAGTAAATTATAGGTTGATGCTAAGGCTCCTACTCAGGGCTCTTACTATGAAAAAGACAGCATCTGACTCCATTTTCTTCTTTGCTTTGGGAATCTCCTGTTAAGGGATTAGCAACCAGAAACAACGCAACTTCAATTCAACAATTGAGTTCTCACTTTGATGAATAAGCCCCACAATCTGTACAGAACTGAGTGTCAAAGAACCAGAGGACAATTTATAAGTCACTAAAGCCTGTAAAAAAGTACTTTCTATTGATTGGTCACCTAGTATTAAGTACAAGTGTTATAATGACAGGATTAGGTTTTTTAATTTCGCAGAATAATCATAGAAGAAAAAACAAGTTGTTTTTTTCCAACACAGAAGTTTGCTTCACTGGGACAGTATGTTGTTGGGACCAAGAGTAGCCCTAAAATTAAATGAACATGTAGGTAGTTTTGGCAAATACCTGGCCCAAAATCTAAGTGTGCTAAATACTGCTGCATGTGTCTGCTACAGTTTTTCATTTCAACCCTGTAATCCCTGTTATTCACACTGCAGTCAATATGTCAGAGAGAAAAATGTATTCAGATACATTTATGGGCTAGAATTTCTCTGATCTTTGGTAGCAAGATAAAAAGACTAAAATGATGATTTGAAAGTCTGTTGTAAAATGCTGCACCTGTAAAATCTCTTTATTTAATAATCTCTTTACAGTTGACGTCAGTTTTAAACCAAATATACCCCAATAAACTTCAGGAACTGCCAACTGTAACAATAAGGTATGTCGTTCAGCCCCACTCATTTAAAAATTCAGATGTGGAACATCATACATCAGAACATTGCAGATTATTGGAATCTATTAACAATGCCATTACTTTTCTTGAGTATTAATATACAGTAGTGTAACCTTAAAAACTGTTCTCCTGCTGTTCAGATATATATTAAATTAATAAAAAAACATTATTGGCTTGCATGATATTCAACTTGTAATCAGTCTAAAGTTATCCTGTGTGCAAAGACACAGATTGTCCCACTATCATGTATGTAAGTATAATTTTATTTATAAAGCGCCACAAGCATATGCAGTGCTGATGAACACAGGGATGTATGTGCATGTTTTAAAATACTTTGTAGCAATAAACAGTAAAAATATATGATGGGGCACCTTCACAGTGAAGTACAATTAGTAAGAGCTGTCATGGTTGGGTTGCAACCAGACCCATATACAATACAACCAAAAAACTTTTAGAAGTGCTCAACTGCAAAAGATAGGGGTATTGAGAATCTAGGAAACTTTTCTCTCCCACATGGGTTAATAGAGGGAACCCCAGATTAGCTGGATAGTACCTTGGAGGAGGAATATTAGGTTTGGAGTATGACCATTAGGAGCACATTAAGAAAAGCATCATGCACATGCAACTAATTAAGTCACACTATTAGGTCACTCACACCCAATACCACTTTTAAATGCTCGTGATACTTTTTTCATTTGATCTACAGTAGCATTTAAGGTAAGCGAATTTCGCACACGCTAACTGTTTGATCGTTATTAACCTCCTTTTCTCCTATACAGATTGAGTAAGGGAGCCCCAGATTAGCTGGGCAGTACCTGGAGGGAGGGGTTAGCTTTTAACTCTTTGTAACCTTTTGTAATTTTGTAGCTGCACTTGTTGTCAACCACACATTGTATCAGTGCAGCTAATTAACCATATGATATGACTGTGTCCTTTTATTAATTTACTTTTTAAACAAATTAATAAAAGTTATATATTTTAGGTGTGCGAGCTATCATAAGCTCTCGCAGGTCTCTTCTTTGCTCTTGATTGCATATAAAAACCTGCACCCTTTTCTGTACCTTTAGATACATGAACAATAATCTTTATATTGCTTGGATGGTGGTTTGTGGAGTGCATTTTCATTCCCTTTTTCTATAATAACCAATCAGAATCTAGCAGGTGTGCAACCTTACTGAGCTACTGCCTACCTGCTTCTTTATGATTGTTTATCTCAGAATTCTCAAGCCTGTCAATCAAGTCGCTGCCTTGATATTCCAAATAAATCGACTGAAGAGAAAATAGGTTTCTGTAAGAAAGTAGCTATAAATTCAAAATTACAGAAACCAGTAAAGTATCTCTTGCAGTTGAGAGATTCTGGTTGTTGCTCTTCAGCCAATACCTGTTAAGAAACCTGGGAATTGCAATATCCTGAAACAGCCAGAGAGCCTCCAATTGGAAGCCACCATTATAAGGCATGCTAGTGCATTGGGTTACAAATTTTAATTAGTCCTTATTTTTTTCTAGTAATAACCAACAAGTAGCAGCTGTCTCTGCTGTATATAATGTCAACGTCACCTCGATAAATGCCACAGATGTGCTGAATCAACTTCTGCAGAACCAGGATGTCTCTAATTTAATACTCATTGCAAGTCTGACAGTAAACGGTGAGTGGATGCTGAAATTGTCACTTATTGTCATAGATTGTCTGGTGATTTTGACTCAGACAATAATAATTTATTTGAAGACAATCTATTTGAATTCGTAGTGGAGCTTCACTAGTATACGATGTAAAACATGAAACATTTCCCTTTTTACAACACTAGAAGAATTCAAGTTGAATTTAATACCTGTTAGGGGCCTCCTGCAGTGAGAGTAATGAATGCTACTTACTGCATAGCTAACAAAGACCACTTAAATAAAATAAATTCATATATACATTTATAAGTTTCAGATGGATGAGGGAGGGCTGCGCTTCCTCTAGGTGTAAAAATAAAAGAAAAAATAGTGCAGATCGTTTGGACAGTATGGAGATCAAGTGGAGAGGTTCTTACACTTTTGCAGTTCTTTCTCGCTTTGGATTACTTTGGTGTAATCCCGACCCTCTGTGGTGAATCCCACAGGATCTTGTAGGTTCCCTCACTGGGTTCCTCTTTCTTGGCAATTTTTGTCTCACCTTTCAAGTGATTACTCACTGGAGAGTGTTCTTTAGTCACAAATGACTGTTACCAGATTATAGTGGTAAAAACTTTTAATTGTGAAATAAAACATATATTTGAGTTTATAAAAACAAATTATATAAAATTTGGTACTTTCCTACGCGTTTCGCCCTTTTGTTGGCTTCTTCAGGGAAAATTTTGATCTAGGACAGAAACCACTGAATTAAGGTTGTGTACACTACCATAAAGCACAGGTGTCTCCATATCATATTGACTTTAATCTACATTTAGAAGTTCCTGTTTAGAGATGAATAGTTCCTCTCAATAAAAGAAGCTTCAATACAGTAAGGCCAGGTTCACACTGGCGTTTATATACGCAGTGCATATATGATGTGCTTAAAAAAAATGCACGCCGCGAATCCCTGTGCCACTTGCCTTTTCTGGTCACACTAGCGCTAAATGGAAGCACACGCATGCTTGATGTCACTTATTCAGCAACACGCGTATGTGACGTGAAGGATGTGACCACACAGGAGGAGCCAAGAACACTGAGGGAGCATTTACACTGCGTCAGGTAAGCACAATAGAAGATACGCTGGCCTGAATTTGCTGGCGTATTTTCAGGACACATTTATCTAAAAGCACAGCGCAGAAATACACCAGTGTGAACCTGGCCTTAAACCCTTCAAATTAAGGACTTTATTTATAAAAGTCTGAACAGTCTCATGAATGTCCAGACTGATGTCCACTTACCTTTCTCCAAGTCTGATTATTTATCAAACTCTTTAATGTTGACAATTTGCAACCATTTTGACATTACTTTGCATGAGTGAATTTGGCAAGGATTACTACTCCGAATGCACCTGTTTGACTTTCCCATATCACAGTGGCAATGATGGGGGTTAATGGCAGTGCTTCTATTTGGTGTAAGGCATCTGTTCACTCAAATACAATGAAAAGAAAGCAACCAAGTGACACCATGAACTAAGAATATGTTGACATGGAAAGGGATGTATTATTCCATTCATACAGTTAAAGTGACACTGTAAAGATGATGTCAATTCATTTCACAAAGTCTAATGTAGATGAATTTGAATCAATAAGCGTCAGCTACTGTTCCACTGACTAAACATGAAATTACAATCAACATTATTTGCTTCTTCACCAAGGGAAGCCACCACTTAGTAAATGAGAAGTAGCGAATTCACATCTGTCGGGGCGTAGCAATCCTAACTGAAGCAACTTCGTGTCATCTGTTGAATTCACATTTTGATGAATATTTTCCCAAAAAAAGAACAAGTAAAACACAAGACAGAATGACATTTTTAAAACATTTTGTGGAATTAAGCTTGTAACAGAGAATATGTGATAATGCTTCTGGTATATTCTTCACATCAACTGAACTGGTAGCAGGTGTTGCACTCAGGACAACTCGGGGAATTAAAATTGAAATCATAGCTGATCTTTCAAAACATGAAATCAAGCTGGCTAAATTCCTATGTATGCTTATGCGTGGACTCCTTAACCAAGCTGCGACACAAGCTGCCCCATTAGTTCTAACATTATTTCATCATTTTTATTGCTGTTTAATTGTTAGGGCTGTACTTAGTCTAATATTTAGCACATGTGTTTTCAAGAAAGGGAAAAGAAAACAGCTGATAATTATGTGGTACCATGTGGATGGTGGTGAAGATATGAGAATTTGTTAGGAGTAAATGTGAAGACCAGTCCTTTATAACATTAGATCTATATTTTATTTTGTAGTAATGTGCTTATATAGAAAAAAATAGGATTCTACATCACCAAGTTTTTTTTATTTTAGGTGCAAAACCAGCACTTCAAGCTTATTCCTACCAGATGCGATTCACCAGCTTTAATTTTAATAACAGCTTACAAGACCCAACCACTGAATACTACCAGAACTTAAAGAAAAAGATCGTCACGGCAGTAAGTAGTGGTCCCCATATTTTCAATGAATCGGTCCTAGCAGATATGTTTTCACTCAAGGCTTCATTGTTTAGCCAGCAGAGTTTTATATAACCTTAAAATGTGTCAATATTACGGTAAACAAATAATGAAAAAATAATCAGGAAAATAAGTCATTTATGGCCCTGCGTGGCTCTAAATGAAAAATAAGTTAGAATCTGAATTACGTGGTAATTTCTAATTATATCTGTTTTACAGTAATAGTTCAACCAACTGTAAACATATAGGAATATATCTGGCTTAGACAATGGGTGCCTCTCTCTCTTAGACAGGGACATGGGGGTATTTTTAATATTCAGATATTGAAACTGTCAGTTGTTATTTCACTTTAAATGAAATTGTGAGACAAACAAATAAAGCAATTTAGTTTACTACAAAATTTATTCTGTAACTATTTGTATAAAGGAGTGTGGCCTAAAGAGCCAATCATTCTTTTAAGCATAAGCTCTCCTTGCTGGGTACAATAATGATGTAGAATCCCATTTTGATTCTTTGCCCCCTTCTGTTTTTTAGCATTTGGCAGTTATTCTACTTAACTGCCCTTTTTTCTTATTGATATCTTACCAATGTAAAAAATAATATTTTATGAACATTTGAGATTATCTAGGGCACAAAAATCTCATGATCAGCTAGCATCAACTCTTAACATCAGTAACAACCCCCTTCCCCCCAGCAGACCAGGGGCATAACTTTGGGGAGGTGTACAATTGGGCCACAACTGCCACGACCCCTGTAGGTACATCACTGCAACAGACCCTTCACTTCTAATTCAGTGTACTACACTATAGCACTACAAGCAGCGCAGGTGCCCGTTAGGCTTAAAACAGCAATCTTTGCATGCAGGAGGTAGAAATATGCAAGATTTGTAAAAAAAAAATAAATAAATAACTGTAGCACATATGGACAATTGATGAAAAAATACACAAAAAATATGTGTACAGCAGCGCTATAATCAATCAAGGTGACAAATGAAAATACGTGAAACAAAACAGTCCAATGTGCAAAAATGGATGCTGCTTCCTCACTTGGCAGTCCGCTTCTTACTCCCCTTGCGTGAAATCTTGCCAAACAAACCTATAGATGAGGAAGCACAATAGATATGTACTACATAGTTCTTTAAATGTTATATGAAAATTCTATAAGCTGAGTAGCCCCTCAATGTGTTTCACTTGATCGCGTCCTCATTAGTTGTGTCCTGAGTAAGCGATCAAGCGAAACATGTTGAGTTGAGGACACTATTGTGCAAGCTCTCCAATTGTAGTTATCTCTTGGACTTTTAAGCTGTTTATTTTCCACTGGACTCACATTTGGAAGGAGAACACTGGACAACTTTTTACATGTGCTTTGCTCTTATTCGTTTGTGAGTATAATCAAGCTGCTGTTTTTTATTCTTGTGAAATTAAAGCTGTATTACACTATATTTAGTTATCCTATCTTTTATGGGATGTTCTTATATGGACCATTGCAATATATGCCACAATTAAATTGAGAAAAGAGGATTTCCCTGATATTTCTGCTGTGTACATGCTTGCTCAAGTTTACCTTATGGTAAGAGCATATATTGAATTTATTAGCCATGTGTGTGCAGTGTTGCACTTTGGTGTTTTATTCGTTTTCCATCAATTGATTTTGCACTTTACACCACTTATTGGTCTTTTGGCACATTTGGGCTACTCAGCTTATAGAATTTTCATATAACATTTAAAGCACTATGAAGTACGTATCTATTGAGCTTCCTCATCTATAGGTTTGTTTGGCAATATATGGACAATTGCCTTTTTCTATTAATTCCATTGCTGTGTAAAAAAATGGATCAGCCTAAAAATTAAAGATGACATATTACAGAGAGAGCAGAACAGGTTTCTTCAATACATATATTTAATTTATTAATGGAGTACTTTTTGGTAAATGTTAAAACTAATGTGCGGATTTATTCAGCATTTAAAGTGCACCTGTCACCTCAAAACTCTATTACAGAATAAAGTTTTTTTAATGAAATAAAAGTTTTTTAAAAATATAAATGTATTTAAAAAAAAAAAAAAAAAAAAAAAAGTACCTTTATACAGTGCTTCTCTGTCAGCCCGACAGTTCTTTCTGGATTCGAGTTGGGAGGAGATAAGAGGAAGTGTCATGTATATGACTGGCAAGTGGTTTCCTCCTGCGATATTTTCAAATGTGTTCATGTGAACGTGCTCTTTCATATAAAGTTAATTAAACCCCAGCTAGCAGGAGTCCCCCCGATCCACCCCCACACACACACACATCAGCCCCATCCAGTGCTACTAAAATCATTAACTGGCAAGTAAGCGGTTATGATTTAAAACCCAATTATAAGTGAAGGGTGATGTTGGGAGGAGGTGTGGGGACCCAGGGACCCCTTCTAGCTGGGGTTTATTTAGGATGTACTAATTATTTCCATAATGCCAGTATTACAGTAGTGCTATGGAAATAATTGGGCTTTAAATCATTAACTCCATACTTGCCGAATAATGATTTCAATAGCGCTGGATAGTGGCTGATGCTGGGGG
>WMED01003481.1:0-22105 GCA_019650415.1 Pipa parva
AAAACTGGTCTTGCTTACAGCCGGTCCCTGGTGCAAAAAAGGTTGGGGACCTCTGTTGTAAGGGACAGAAAGTATTAATACATTTTATTAACCCTTGTGTGTTTGCTCAATATGTCCTACATATTAACAACTTACAAATATTAGTAGCCTTCTTTCTGCTCCATCTCTGTGCCACTGAGCAGGACTGACCTTGGGGTGGGAGGCACCCTGTGCAATGATCCAACAGGGTGCCCACTCCCACCCTGTGTTGGCACCAACACCAATAGAAGCTCCTTTATAACTTTGAGATTCTGCACAAGTGTAAGGATCAGTACTTATGGAGGCAACTAGCTCCAGCGTCGGGTCTCGCGGCTTCGGTGTGCGCGCCGCATCTCTTCCTGGAAGCGGCCGTTGGGCGTGCGCACTGACGTCATTGTGCACACGTCGTGGTGGCGCACTTTTTAAATCTGCTAGCGCTACCATCTGACAGGTTCCCTAGCTATATAAGGGAGCCTGCCAGAGGGTTCGGCACCTGATTATAGGTTGTGTTGCCTGGACAGATTTACTTGTTTGTCAACTCTAAGTGCCTTATTAAAGTTCCAAGTTTCTAGCCTTGTGTTCCCTGCTACTATAGCCTCTGTCCCAGCTTAGTTTTCCTTTGGGAACCATACCTTCCACGGCCATCTCTCCAGCCTTGCTTTTTAGCCTGCTTCAGCCACCCAGGATATTCTGTTGGGAGCTCTCTCGTGGTTATCCAGGTCGCGGCCTAGGGGCCGCGACCTGGATACCTTCCGCAGCGAAGCCCTAACCTCCTTGCGGGGGCTCTAGGTGAATACCGGGGGTATCTTAGACTCCGCGCCCTAGTGGCTGTAACCTCTTCAGGGATTTGTCACCTACTACCTCCTTCTCCGGAAGTAATTATTTCTTCTTTACGCACATCTCCACCAGACGTGACAACCAGGTGCTTCTGTTGCCATTGTCATGATCAGCCACAGCACCCCTTCAGGGAGATGGCGCTCAGTGCGGTCGAGCAAGTCACACACCCCAAAAGCCAACCCTGCCACTGAAAGATAAGGAAACTGAATTTCTTCTTATAATCACTTTCTTTGTGTTGCCTCTTACAGAATATGTGTTTCCTTCTAATTATTTTTTGTAGGTACATTGTGTTCAACCATTTATTACAGATTTTAGTGCTGTGAAAAAATGGTCCAAAGCAGAGATTTATGGAACTTCTTTCGATATTTAATGTTTTCTTAAAACAAAGCCAGTCAGCAACTTGTTTGTTACCTTGTTCATAATCAGCCCTGAAGTATCCAGGTTTTTATACATAATAGTTAGAAACCCTAGGTGTACCTTTTTACTCCAGGAAAAATACATGTTTGTAAAAATTATTTATGTGTAATAATTAAAAAATCTGTCTCGGGGTGATTTTCAGCAGTCAAGCACTGTTGACAACCTGGTTACATTTTTTTTAAAAAAAGAGTCATTTCTATTATCCTACAGTTTTCAATAGGCAATTTAATGTAAAGTGATCCGGTCCTTGTCTTAACGTAACTACAAACAAAGGGGGTAATTCAGCATAGTCTGAACTTTCCCTCCGATCCTTCGCCACTGCTCACACAGACTGTTATGCGCTCGCTGATGTGCTGCACGCGGACATCAGCGAACACTTTAAAGGGATTCCAGTCTCGGCGAGTCACCTCGCAAGCCTCGCCGAGACTGGAACCCCTTTAAAGTGTTTTCTGATGTCTGCGTGCAGCACATCAGCGAGCGCATAACAGTCTGTGCGAGCAGAGGCAAAGGATTGGAGGGTATGTTCAGACTATGCTGAATTGCCCCCAAAATGTTCCCTGCATTGTTTTGTGTGACTGTGTAGCATGTATTAGAAAGATAAGTATGATAAGTATTCCAAATAAAGTATCATATAATTCTAACAGTACTTATCTTTCTAATTGATTCAACTGGACTAATACAGCTTCAAACATTTTTTTTTTTGCATGTAAAATCTCTTGAAGGAGAAATCTCATGGTATAGTACCTACTATTATATAGTAGGGTAGCTATAAACAAATATTTTTATAATATATGCTCTATTAGTAAAACTTTAACACTAATTATGTATGAAAATTTATAGTTCATAACTGCCCCTCCCCCTGTCACTCACAGCTTGTTATGTGAGGATGTAACAGCTTGGACAGTGACACTGAGATTCAACTTTTTTGAATTTCAGCCAATCACATTAGCAATCCAAATCTGTACAAGTATAACCCTCATTTTTGTGATGAAACTGGTGGGAAATATATGAAAGCTGTATAAAAACCTACATATTAATTAGTTACATGCTTATGATCCTGTTAACAAAATTTAGCATTTTTAATTTTTAAATGTCAGCATATGGATAATCTAGGGGGGTTATTAAGGAAGGAAACATAATTTATCCTTGTTTCTATCCAATTTATTATACACATAGATTTTTTTGCCCTAAACCAATTAAACTAATTGACACATGCCTACTTTAATCTGTTAATTCCACATTGTCTTTTTTCAATGAATTTATTTTTATTACTACCCTGAGACAGGAACATCAAGAAAAATGTGGAAAGTAAACAGAGAAATCATGCATGCAATAACTAATTAAATTCTGACAACTTCGTTTATTTTGAAAGTCTTATTGTGAGGCGTTTGCAATCTGTTCCCTCTCTTATTAAAATGATCAAATTAAATAGTGCAAAAGATATGACATTTCTATTCTTGTTTTCCTGTTCCTGAGCTGAAAGCAACTACTTAGAGAGATAGATCTAGAATGGTCTTACTTAAAGAGAAATTGCCTGCATATATATTTATACCCAATGTATTAATTATACTTATTTTTCAAAGTTAACACAAGATATATAGAAAGCACAATAACTTAGTGTAAAAATGAATTCACATTTATTCTGTATTGGCTGGCAGTCAAGATTGTGCTGTACCTACTTGAAAACAGAGTATCTGAGTGTATGTCACAGACTGAAGAAGTCTGAAGTTAGCAAAACAAATAGCTAACTCAAAGCAATAAAAAGCTCTCAGAGTCCCTTATATCCATTCTTTAGGAGAACTGAGTGGGATACTATCCACCACTTCCACTTAACTTGTTTTTAATGGGGTAGGAGTGAGTACTGAATTATTCATTGCATATACCTTATCAATCTGTTCAACATAGAAGTATGGGGTGTGGTGGGGGTTCTCTTGTAACATCATTCCCACCCCATATGCTCAGTTCAAATGTGCGATTGATGGCACTGTGCTATATAGTTTATTATCATA
The DNA here is from genome assembly GCA_019650415.1 of Pipa parva. NCBI lineage: Eukaryota > Metazoa > Chordata > Amphibia > Anura > Pipidae > Pipa > Pipa parva. The sequence continues at coordinate 3,282 of WMED01003481.1, forward strand.
ATGTGTCAGTAAAATAATCCTAATCAGTGGATTTGGCAGATATTTATTTCTGCTTAAATGCATTGAGCTGACTGTATATAATTTGGTCTAAACTCATATATAATCCCATTGTTGAACACAAAGATAGAATATTAATACTAGTAAATATAGCTGCTATTGCTGGCTAGGCCTAACTGATTTTACTTTTTAAGGAATCAACTCCTGCACATTTGGATTTTTTTTCATTTATAAATGAATTTCCAGCACTCTCTTGCAAATCTTAACTATTAAAAAAAGTCAATTAAAATTAAATTTAATCAAATCGGCCAACTGGATTACAACATTTATGGTCAGTTTTAATTCTGATAAATTGCTAATTGCTGATGGACATACAAATTAATTGATTACAATCTTGGTCCACAAGCAAAATTGACCAGTGTGTTCTAGGGCTTAGTGTATTAGATCCAAGGCTATTAAAACCTGTGGGTGTAGGGGCATTCATAGCTAACATTTAGTTATGCAGATTTCTTTTTATGGATTAAAGAAAGAATATAATATTTGGCCATTCATCTAGTAAAGCAGCCACCAATGTGTCAACCCTAAATTTACTTCACATGTGCTTAGCAGGTTCGCTAAATCTGATTAAAAGCAGCAGGGGCATACATTTATATTAAAACATTTCATTAGTTTAATAATATCTGTTACCACTTGGGTCTTTGAACTATTTAATCAGTTTTAGATCTAACTAAAATTCATTTTATTTCTCTTGTATGTTACATATCGTTTCTCATTATTGATTTGACTAATCTTTAAAGAAAATGTTTTCTCTTTGATTAATGAATATATGTAAATGCAGACCGCCATTATGCCTTACCTTTGTTCTTTGTTTGTTCAGTTCAGATGAGCAAACTATATACGAATGTTTCCAACTTTTGACTGACAAAAAGATTTGCGTACATGTCCCTTTCAAGCAGGGGTCGGCAACCCTTTGGGTTGAGGGAGCCATATATGTGCGGCTCCCTCAGCCCTTTTGAATCCGGAGCTGCTGATGTCACATAGGTTAGCAATCCGGACTTGTAGTGACGTCAACGGCTCCTGATTGGCTAGCAACCCGGAAGCCGGTGACATCAGTGGCTCCCGATTGGCTTGCAACCCGGAAGCTCTGAGAGAGCTCTCTCTCTACAGCACTTGCCGGCAGACTGTAATGAGTGGTGCTTGCACCGCTCATTACAGTGAAAGAGCCAAATATGGCCATCAAAAGAGCCATATCTGTCTGAAGAGCCATAGGTTGCCGACCCCTGCTTTAAAGTTTCAACAAAGTTTTCCAAGTGCCAATGGAGATTTAATTGTCTATTTACAATGCCAAGTGACCAAGAACAACATATCTTACAAGTCTCTACTCCAATTCCTCTTTCAAGTATGCCTGAAGATTATTTTCTTTCTTTGAGTACTGTGTAAATCTTGTTCTCCAACAAAAGGGGAGCCAGCAGTTATGTGCTCTCCCCATTAGGAGAGTCTGAAGATTTTGAAAATAAGACCCATATTCACACATATTTAAAATAAACATGTCAGAGAATAAGAATACTGGTCTCTGAACCAAATACTGAACAGTAGCTGTATGCATCTATTTCTTGTATCTATCTAGTGCATGTTTACATTTTGTCACTGTATTTTCCATACCATATCTTATGGAAACCTATTCCATGTGTTTATAACAAGTGCTTCCTTATGTTACCTTTCAGGCTTCCTTTTCCCAGCAGCCTTCCATTTTAGATTGTACACCGTTGTTAAAAACCTAGATTTAGATGTGTGTGTATGTGTATGTGTATGTATATGTGTGTGTGTATGTATATATGTATATATATATATATATATATATATATATATATTTATTGTGATACTTGGTAATACCTTTTTTGTTGGACTAACAATTGGTTTAGATAGATACGCTTTTGAGAGTTCTGTCCTCCCTTTATTAATTCTCAGGCAACACTCTTGAGACTCGATAAAGGGAGGACAGAACTCTAGAAAGTTCATCTATCTAAACTGACTGTTAGTCCAATAAAAAAGATATCATCAAGTATCTCAATACTCATTTTTTTTGCATCTGTGGATTAACAAGACCACCCTATCCAAACTTTTTTATATATATATATATATATCCTTATTATATATTTGATTGATTAGCGAGGAGGAGCTAATGCTTAGAAAATCTGTGCTAAGACTGATTGGCCAGAGGTTTTTCACTATCTTAAAACCTGCCGAACAGGTAAGTCCAGTTACCCTTATCACTATCAATAAATTAATAGTAAGTAAATAAAAATAATTCAATACTGGCATGAAGAAAAAAATGATGGAGGAACCTGTTCATGAGATCTTATAATCCAAAGTAAAATGGGGCTAGAGAACTGGAGGTAAATAGGGCAAAACCTTGGCATCATTATTAATGAGTCTTATTGACTTTCAGATATGGATTTGGTTCTGTGTTTGGCCCAGAATGCACGTAGAGTTAAATAATATGTAAGAAATCAGGCACCTCTTGTACGCCTTACATCTTTAGCTATACACTAGTGACTAGAAAATTTAGCAAACCTGCTCATACAAGAATAGAGATAGTGATTTAGAATGGACAGCATATGTGTCCCTTTTCATTTGTGTGTTTTTGGTTCAGTATACTTGTTCAGCTGACCTAGGAGCCTATAGGAAAGTTGGTTCATTCAGTTGATCACAAAGACTTTCTTCTAGGCAGTTATACTATATGAAATGAATGAAAATGAATATTAAAATATATTATATTATAGTTGCTACTTAACAATAAATGTTATGACACTGTACCAGCCAGAAACAATGACAAAGCTTATTCTGTTTCATTCTTTTATCTATTTTATGTAAGCTCACATTAGGGCCAGGGCCACATTAATGCATTTGAACATTGAAAAATCTACTGTGAGGCACTCATGGTGATGAAGCACAAAGAATGTTCAGCTAAATGTTTCTATGTTAATTGGAGTTCAATATTCCTGGATTCAGAATATGTATGTATAATTTTATTTATAAAGCACCACATATTTACGCAGGACTGTGCAATTCAGCAGTACAAGTACAATACAGACATGGGAAAAGTGTATTAAACATTACAAGTAAAATATCTCAAGGATAGATTACTTTGAGTGCTACTGTAAGTTGTGGTTGACACAAGAGGTTGGAGGTCCCTGCCCTGTAGAGCTTTTAATCTAAATGGGAGGAAGACTTACATATACAGATAGAAGGGTAAGAGCTGTACAATGTGCTGAGACATAGGACAATAAATACAAATAAATTGATCAATAAATACAGATATGGAGCATGAATAACTACAGATAAAATAAAATATATACATAAAACTCAGTGATAGAAATCAATGCTAGTGCTCCTAAAGATAGGACTTCAGTTTGATTTTGAACATGCAGAGGGTATGTTCCTGGCGAAGATAAAGGGGTATAGAATTCCAGATGTGGGGGCAGAGAGAGAAAAGGGTTTAAATGAGAAAGGTCAGTATTAGTATGTGGCATGCAAAGCTGGTTGCTTTGAGTGGACATCGAGAAATGTACAGGCATACGAGTGAGGAAATGTAGGGAGGGCAGCAGAGTGAAGTGCCTTAAATTTCAAAAAGTGAGCACTGTAAATGATTTGTTTACTTACAGGGAGCCAGGGAGCAGAGAGAGATTGGGAGAAAGGCTGTAATCTTTGGGGAGAGAGAATTCTGGCAGCAGAATTTAGAACTGAGTGGAGCAGGGAGAGGTAGGAAACTGGAAGGCCAGATGGAAGAACATTGCAGTAGTCCAGGCGGGATAGGATGAGAGCATGCATGAAGGTGTCAGCAGTGGAGCGAGAGGAGGATCTTGGCAATGTTATGAAGGAAAAATCGACAGGATTTAGCAGTGCAAGAGAGATGTTTAGAGAAAGAAAGAGCAGAGTGTTCCAGGAGATTTTCAGTAAAAGTTGTTTAGTTGCTAGCTAATGGGTTTAGTTAAATTAATAATAAATGCATATTTTCCCCTACTCCACATGTATCTAAATGGTTCTGTAAGTGAAACAAACAATTAAATGTTATGTATTTGTAACATAAGCTATGTAAGGCATTGAGCCCAGGATCTGAACTGGGGTTGCCTGACTCAGAGGCAGCAAAAATACCACTAGACTATCAAACCACTCTGGATTAAGTTGATTTTCAATTTATAACAATTGTACGAACACAGTTGAACTTCCACAAGTGTTTGCAATGATTAGAATTCAATTTTAACCCCTCCATGAATCTGTTGCCAGCCAATTACAAGAGCTGCCCTATATTAAGCTGCCAGATTCTATAGGATGAAATTTTTTAGTCAGAAAGACTGCTCAGGGTCTTTCCGACTTTACCGATAGAAATCTTGTTTTATTCTCGCGAGATTTCATTTGTGATCACGAGATCAAGTTTCGCAATCCCGAATTTTTGGTATTTTCCATGGAAAGGTAGCCATGCTACTAATATAAAGAAAGCATAGCTACCTATCCATGGAAAAGAATTCAAAATCTCAGGAGATCAACCCGAGATTTCTCTCGGTAAAGTTGGAAAGACCGCTAGTCTTTCCGACTTTAATAAATTTCGCCCATATATATGTGTCCTTGCCTGAGTAAGGAGTTTCTCTGCTCAAGCCTTGAGCTGTATCCAGTTTGTATCCTGCATTTCAGTGTTCAGTTTCGCTACTCCTATGTTCCTGCGAGATTGTGACTGTCAGCTACTACCAGTGGGAGGTTAACCTGGAGCTGCGACCTGGGGTTCCTTTGCAGCAAAGGCCACCCACCCTTGCAGGGGTTAAGGGTGAAGACCAGGAGCCCCTTAGACTTCGCACCTCAGAATTAACCAACGTAAATTCCACTCTGATGCAGTGTCCACCTACTTGTTGTCTGCATCATTACAAGCTAATTTACTTAATTTGGGCTTATGCAGTGTCAAACTGGAATGCTGAGGCTCACCAGGAAACAAGAGTTAAGGGGTCTACTAAGCAAAAGATATTTTCTTGTTACTTCATTCCCTCTTCAGTCCCTATGATTTAATTGTATCCTAGTCTTATTTCTCCTAGCCCCTGCCTCCTTTGCATTACTCTCAGGAATATGCCATAATAGAGCAGTCTGCAACTCTAGTACGGGCGAAATTTAATAAACTTGAAAAGACCCGATTTCATCTTTTTAAATTTATCCCATTAGATTATACCTCTTCATGATCCTGTGAGTTTATCTGTTGAGTTTCTTTGATTGGATTTTTTGCTGAAAAGGTGACATACTACTAATGTAAAGTATGGCTACTTTTTTCAGCGAAAAATCTGATTGAAAAAACTCAACGGATAAACTAGTGGGATAGTCTTACGGGATCATCAAGAGGGATAATCTCGAAGGATAAATTAGAAAAGAGGAAATTGGGTCTTTTCGAGTTTATTAAATTTTGCCCATGAGTCTTGAGCCCACCAGGAGTTTTCCCTGTGTCTTGTTGGGCCAGTTATATTGATATTTTTTTTTTTTTGGCAACAAGTATAACATTTGCTAAACAGTTTGTATTTATACCACAGGATTTCACTAATTGTAATAATCTTTAAATGTTGCTAAAACTCTGCTCTAAGTGAAGGTTTTTTCCAGTGGCAGATTATAGCAGTATGACAATAACTCAGGAGTTCATAGCAGGAAAATAAAAAGAAGAACATATTAGACAAATGTTTGCTTTATGATAAAAATAAAATATAGAAATGATTTAAAACTTTAGGTCACCTGTTCATATTGTTGTTTTAACACAGGCTGTTGGAAAAACAAATCATAGCCTTCAAAACTCAAACCTTTGGCAGAAAAACAGAACCTAAACAAAACCAAAACACCGCTTGTTTATACTTAGCAGAGAAAAAGCAAATCTTTATCATTTTTAAATGACTCCAGGCACTGTGCATTGGCCATAGAATGACAGTGTGTTTAGTTTTTGCAGTTAAGAAAAAAAAATCACAACCCAAAAACTAAGGGAGTTATTGACTAAAGTGAGAATTTGACTGCTGAATTCATAAACAGTAGATTCAAATAGCAAATCGTCGACCACAACAATATTCCGAAAGTAAAGTTGTGACTGCGACAATATTCCCATAATGAAGTCGTGACTGCAACAGTAGCCGACTAACTGTCATTAGCTGGTGAATTCACTCCTTTACGTGACAATTCGGACTTTAGCCAATAACCCCCTAAACCTTTTGACCTTTGTCAAAAAAATCAGAATCTAAACAAAATAAAAGCACAGTAAATAAATCAAAACCAAAAGGAAAACACTGAGGTCTGCACACATCTTTACATTAAATGCATACTAAGATGTAAACATGAGGTCACTGTTCCATCATCTACCAAGAAATGAAGGGAGGGAGGCAATCGCAGCAGCATTTTACCAAAGATTTAGCAGAAAAGAACCAGGGGTTATAAAAAGGTCATGTGAACCATGCATTGTTTATCATGTCAATGATCACAGCACATTCTGAGAAAAATAGTTCTGATACATATTTAGGCTCTGTTCACAGCCATAATTGATTCAGTGTTGTCTTTTGTGCTATGCACTGTAGGTACCTGTCCTTGGTATATCGGAGATTGGAGCACTGAATCATTGCATGTTATGATATACAATTGATTTTTACTTTTTCAAATTGTACAAAGAAAATGTTATCTCCAGGGAACTAATTACCTTATACATTTCTCACATCAGCTGTAAGAGGCACAAGCTGATTTTCTTCATAATATACTTGCAGTTAACATTTGCTCGCATGAACAAAATAACTTTGTGATCAGAATAATACCTATGCAATGTCGCACTGTTGGGAAACAAGTTATTTTTTTATTGAAGGTACATCAATGACACAACACATCTCCTGGTCACATATTTAAAGTGATACTGACCCACTGCTACTGTGTTGTTTTTTTTTCCCACCATACTAAAGATCTTTGAAAGATACCTATATGTCATGTTTTTGTAATTTTTGCTAGTGGATTCTGTGAGCTAAAAAATGTAGAGTTATACTTGAATATGGGGAAGTGGCCCATTAATGTGAATTTAACCTTTTACACAAGAATTTGGCCTTTCTTGAATAAGTCCCCAGCTGTTCTGTGGAATACAAGGGAGAATATCAGTTTTGAAACAAATACTGTGCTTATAATATGTAAAAAGTTACAGTGCACCCAGTGAGCCCAAGTACCTACCTAGTAGGTAGGGGAGCAAAAATCAGCTGCTAGCTACACTTTGTTCATGTAAACACTATTCCCATGTGACTTTGTTTTGGTGGGACAAACTACAGAAAAAAGAAACTTTGAAATGGATCACAATGTCAAAGACATAAACCAGTGTTCCAAGTTATAATGACCCACATGTTACTAATAAGTCATCATAAGGAAATACCTTTTTAAATGTTAATTTAATCTGTTTTGCTGGTCATACTTATTTTATTCCTCTTTTCTCCAATAACTATTTAAGTCCCCGATGGAGTACACATTTATCAATAAGATATTTAGTTCCAAAGTATGTCTGTGGTAATAAGCAAGCAATAGCTTGAATTTTCAATACAGCACAAGACCAATATCAGGATTGCAGCCAGAGACAGATGAATTGGACAGAATATTTTAAATCCTGAAAACCTTTCCTTTCAAAATATCTCATGGGCTGGACTTAACAAACTTGACCTGGATGAAAAAAAAAAGCCAATGTAGGTCTAGATATTTGCTATAAACAATGTTTTCTCTAAAACATATGTTTATTTCATCCTTATTGATAACAAATTATTGGTCTTTGAATCCACTAGTGTGATTACCCTGTACACACAAATGAATGCTGTGCTGATCCATATTTTTTACAAACGTACATTACAATGCTGAAATATTTCTGTAAGTGTACTGATGAGAAAAAAGAACCAGTTATCCTCTGTAAAAGAGCTTAACATTTAAGCAAGAATTATTTTTGAAATATTTCAATTTCTCCTTATTATTTGACTGTTTGTAATCATGGATTCTAGTTCTGTTACTAGCTTCACTATTTGTATGTCAACCAAGCTAGCTCTACCTTGTTTCTTTAACTTGATACAGTGTAATGTCTCTAAGGAATTCTGTTCTTGCCTAGGCTAGAATTCACAGCTAAGCTAAAGAGACAATTTACTGGTTGAGAAAATGTAGTCCAAATTCGAACTGCCTATAAGGAGGCGCAAAACAAAAAACACTAATGGTGCATTAAACCTCAAAACATACAATAAAATGAAAGAACCCAACGTCCAGGTATCTAAAGAATTCGTGCTATGGTGTAAATGTGTTCAAGAAATATGAAATATTCATGAAGTGCAATGTGACCAAAAAACCATGTGAAAATCACACTCTTGTAATATATGTGCTTACCAGAGCACAGAATAAAATGAGCTTTGTTCAAACAAATTGGAAACTCCACAAGCGGAATGGTTTGTCTCAGGATCCACTTCTACGCAGGTGATGTATAACTCTCTCAATTCTTCAGCAAAGCAATTCACATGACCAATACCAGCGACATCACATGAAAAGAAAATCGCTCATAGCATAAAATCAAAGGTGTATTTATTAATAAGTACCAAAATTATACTCACAATCGGTATATCTTTAAAACAAACGCTCAATAAAACATTAGAAGGTTCTCAATCACAATGACAGGTGCCAGTCCAGTCCTACGCGTTTCGTTGCTGTGCAGCAACTTCCTCAGGGACAATCAGCAATATAAACCTGGTTTATATTTAAAATTTACTGGTTGTTGTATGCTCAGTAGCTGTACTAGTAGCACTTTTTTATAATCACATCTGTACTTTGCCACTGTTGCTTTTACTTCTTCACCTGTCTCCTATTGGCCTTAAAATACTGTGTTTTATCTGCATTATTTTTCACAGTATAGTAATAATTGCCTTGTCTCTAGGGTTCCTGTTGCATGATCTTTTGATTTTTGCTGTAGCTTGGCTTATCCCTGCCAAGCCTAACATTTATCCTTCTGTGTTGTATCCTTGTTCTAGGGTTTCATGCCTGTGTGATTTTCTTGTTAAAACTTCAGCCCATTTTAATATGTTTTTTTCTTTCCTTGTGGATCTCCTCTCTAGTACATTTTTCTTGGGCTTATCTAGCAACTTTCTTGCCCAAACACATTGTTACCTATTTTTCAGCCTTTCAATGCTCGCTGGCTCTTAGTTTCCTTGTTCCTATTCGCTTCCTTGTCACTTGTCAGTTGTTTGTCTGCCTTATCCTTGTAGTATAATGCTTAATTATTCCCTTCTTATAACTGTGAGCTGGTTCTTCCTAGAATACTTTATACTATTCTATTTTTATCGGTGTCCTGTAGTCTGGCTTAACTTTACTCTGCTTTCATCTATTTTTGGTATTCATCATCCTTGATAGACCTTTTGGGAGCACTACAAATCTTGTAAGTCTAACTGATGGAGGCACCCAGAATGTGGAAGGCTCCTCTTTTAATGAAGAGCCGAAACCAATCTGAGCAGTGGTCCCACATGAATTCACATGTGATGATATAGTGAAGAGAAGCAAACACTGTTATTTTTTTCTATGTCTTGTTTCTGATCCTTGTCTTCTCTTAGCTTGTCTGTGATTAGCATAGTCTTCTTCTATCTTATCTTGTATTCACTATATTCAATATACAGTCACCCTTTCTTCTTCCCCAATTTTGTTCCTTCTGTTTGAGTATTAATACAGCTCCCCAACCTCCTATTCCCATAGCCCAAAGGCTGTTTATTCTCTAGCCACAAGCCCATAAATTGATAACTCTGGAGTTTTTCCCCCATTTTCCCTCTCTGTTACTTTCAGATATGGTTTTCATTATACAGTAAAGAAAGGATTTTTTGTTTCCCTATCTGTCTTGTCCCAGTGTTGGATTATAACCTTGCCTGTTGTTTTGTCAACACCTGGCCTAGCTGCTCAAAGGGTAAATAAAGGTTTTTTTTTGTATGGATGACTGAGCTGCTTTAAACATGAGCGGTGATGCTTTTAAAATGGTGTATTTGTATTTGAAATATGCATATATTTTTGTTTAAGGCAGCCAGTTTTGAAGTTCAAAAAACAGCATTGAAAATGTTTTGACTGCAGTGACTTTAAATCACCATTGGCTTATTTATGGTAAATTTTTTAAATCTGTGACAAAAAATCTTTCAACTATTATTCAGATTCGAATCATGGTAAAAAAGTAGCTTTAAAAAAAAAATTAGCTTTGTTTTAAACCAAATAGTCCTACACATACCTATTGCTGTTAAAGATGTTAAATAATGTTCATGCATGGCTGTGATCTGAACTCATTTCATTACCAAAGCTATGTAAAATAACTTTTTACATTTTTTAAGTGGTTGTGTTAGGCCTTCTTTAGTCAGCATCAAAAATATAATTACCCATTTGGTTTCACTACTGCTGCAAATACCCTCAAAATACTAAGCACAAACTGAAGTGGGAATCATTCCCAACATTTAACAGTTTTTACTGTCATATTAAAATACTTGACAATCCATCTGTTGCATCCATATATGCAATGAAGATGTAATTAAAGAAAAGGAGATGTAAATGTGCAGAACAGGAGTTGTGACTAGGGAAATACTTTGAGATGAGATCAGTGATATATGAAGGTGCTTTCCTGTTAAGTGCTCAATGAATTAGGATGTGGATCTTGAAATGTACCATATATACTCGTGTATAAGTCGATCTCGTGTATAAGTCAAGGTCAGTTTTTGGGCCAACAATTATGAAATTTGCTATGACCCATGGATAAGTCGAGAGTAAAACTTGGGGTTAGGGTTAGGTACTCCCTGTTTGTTAAACTGACTCTAGCAAATAGCAGTTAAAATGCCAAACTGGATATGGTGAAATGAATGAATATAAAAAATTGCAATGATCTACAACATCTGAAAAAGTGCATTTTAAAGGGAATGCCATTCCTTTATGTACCACACTTATATTTTCATATGTATCTGCATGGAGTAAAGAGTTCTCTGTCTCTCTCTCTCTCTGTATCTCTGTCTCTCTCTCTACTGTACACAGCTCAAACACTGTAACAGGAGTCTCAAGAGAGAAGCTTCAGCAACGAGTTATGTCTTGGCCACAGCACAGGGGTTAGTGTTAATAGAGTCATTAGGAACAAAAAAAAAATAGCACAACAATGAACAAGACTGTCAAATGCTTCCCACCCTCCTCTTCCTCCTCCTTACTTGAGCGGTAATGATTCCAGCTAACAGTTTATGCACAAATCCATGTGCATTGCTGGGTAAAAGCCTGTATTGGAAGAATCTGGAATAGCTGGCACAGATAATATTTGGGGCTCTGTTCTTACCACACACAGCAGTATTTAAATCTAGCCCGGCATGCTAGATGTATGAGGCCTGGTAAGTCACCAGCTTTCCGGTTTCGATCTATTCCTCCTCTCAGCATGCTGGAATAGAATTAAATACTGCTACATGTGGCAAGAACAGAACCCCAAATATTATCTGTGCCAGCTAATCCAGATTCGTAATACTGGTAGATCGAAAACGGAAAGCTGCACACTGGTGACTTACCGGGCCTCATACACGAGTATATACGGTATTCCTCCTCGTAGCATGCCGGGCTAGATTTAAATACTACTGTGGCAAGAACAGAGCCCCATATATTATCTGTGCCAGCTAATCCAGATTCGACTTGTCACTTACCGGGCCTCATATTGGCAATGCTCAGACAGGTATTGGGGTTGCAACAAAGCACTGAGTGTAGGGAAACTACCGTAGTTACTCATGTATAAGTCGAGTATACTATTTTATATGATTTTTTTTAACCTAAATTTCTCGACTTATACATGAGTCTCCAAGCAACAAGCAGCCAGTACAGAGATTGGTTCAAGGTGATTTTGTGTAAGTCTAGCAAAAAGCTTATTATGATCTGATGGGGAACTGATTTGCTTAGTGGTAGAACAATATGGAGGGGCAATCTAAAAGATTGGGTAAGACTGGAGGTTTGGCATGCACCAATTGTAGAACTGGAGGTTAGCAAACACTTTGATTAAGACAAGAGGTTGGTATACACATTGGGTATGACAGAAGGTTTGACATGTACATAGGGTTGGACTGAACATTGGCATGCATATTGGGTAAGGTTGAAGGTAAGGCTGGAGTTTTGGTTTGTGCATCTGTTTTTGATGTTTATCAGGAACACTGGGTAGGACTGGACTTGGAGTTAGCATGTGCATTGGATCTGTCTGGGACTGACATACACAGTGGTTAGTAGTGTAGGTTGGTATGCACATTGGTTAGAACTGGAGGTTTGACCTGCTTACTGGGAACTGGGAAGAATTCCACGTTTGCAGGCACGTTTGCTGAAGTGTAAAATGTGTCTTTTCCCTTCTCTAACATGTCTCAAAATACACACTGTTGTTGTTGCCTTGCTTGTTTTCTGTCTCCCAGCTATTAATGCTCATTAACATACACAACCCCACCCCCCAAAAGAAATAAGGAATAATACAAAATGGTTTCCTCTCTTCCAAAGTGTGCGAAAGGGGAACTAAAAAAAAGGTGTTGTTTTCAGTTTGGATGAACAGCCATTCAGAGCAGCTTAGACTAGGGCAGAGTTCTAATGTTACATGGTGTTTCTCCACTGAGGCGGAACAAAGGATAAGTATTTTTTCCTTTACTAGCTATCGGCAAGTTTTGGGGCAATGTTACAATTCAAGACAATTTGAGTAGAAAGCAATTAAAAGTGTCAGCATTATTCCTACTTATAAGAATTTGTGTGAAAATTCTTGTGAAAAGTGACACTTCCAACATCAAAATAAAAGGTCTGAATGTCTACCTAAACCAATAAACAATATAGTGTTAAAATAATTTAAATATTTGATAAATTTAAAATCTTACTAAGGCACTGTTTCTTTGTGCATAGGGGAATGTGTTTGGGTTATTTCAGTCATAACATGTTCAGTAAAACATTTGAGTGTAGAAGTACTATTTATAAATACTAAATAGATTGTGAGCTCTTACCTACCAGGTACCACTTTGCAGGATATTTTACATAGTGATATTTCTGTTTTCTCTGTAGTCCATTGTGGGATGGAATCCTCTAGAAGTGACTATAAACTTTTAAGCTGGTTAACTGACCTATTGACCCATAAACCAAATTTTCCCTGTTTTGGGAGGTTGATGGCAGGGATCCAGTAAGGCATAAGGCAAGTATTTTTTCATGACAGTTGCAACTGCAACTAAATTTGTCTACAAAGAAACTTGAACTAGGGACAAGGTGACAGAGAAATAGATGTGTTATTCACTTCAATACAGTTAATGAGATATGGTGAGGATTACATCACTGCATTTCAGTGGGGGAATTCATATTAATTTACATGACTTCACATTCTACATCTAGTTGACTGACCTTGCCACACTACGTATGCTACAGTGTCCATAGCATCATAAATAAGAAGTAAATTTGCGACTATTTTGCATTTCAAAGTATACAACTCAAATTCAACAGGTGAATTCAAATTTTAGTCAATAAAGCCCATTATATTTTCTGTGAAAAAAAAGTCATCTAGGCCAACTAGAGCTGAATTTCTGACTTACTGCCTTACGGTATAGATTACTACATATGTTTTTTTTTCAGTAATTGGACTTGCCCCTAAACATGGTGGGACATTGCTATTAGTATTTGTTACAGAAATATGGGCTGCCATGGCAAGGAAATATTTTGTTAAACTTTTATATTATTTCCACATGTGCAGGTGAGAAATGTTTGTGCATGTGTGCAAATTAAAACAAGTGATCTTCCATTTCTGAAGAATCTTTTATATATTGGATTAATACACTTAAATAGAATTTGAAAGATGTGGTAGATCCCTACCCTCCCTTTTTTGTTGGTAACAAAAGCCTCACATCACATGTCTTTGAAGTTGAATCAAACATATTACATGCATACTTAGAATCTTTATATGACTCTGGTCTCCTCTTGACTTATTCCAACTGTGATTCTGCCCAAAAGAAGTTGCTGTTTAATTAGTGGTATACTGCCAGGCAAGAACTGAATATAAAATTACAAAAAGATAAATGTTTGATGAGACAGTGAAAAACTGTTAACCGTTTGTATTTTTTGGGAGCTTTTATGCTCACCCAGATGGCAGTCATGGAAGAAGTCCATGCTTTGCTGCTAGACTTAGTTTTAGGAAGTTTTGCTATCTCTTTCAGCAATCTAAACTAAAACACGCTATCCATATTAATATGATTTTGAATAAATTAAACATGGCCTATTTTGAATTGCATTGTTTTTTCAGCTCCTCTATATTTTTGATTCCTGCAAAATAATATTGGACTATATAATATGTTTAGAATAGTACTGTTTAAATAAATCCCTATCAGAACATTATTTGATGTTATATTAGTTCTGCTGGGCAAGAATTTAACATAGACAATCTTATGCATGCTACTCTATAATTTGAAACAAATTGCCTTTGACATTCTCAAAGTCTAATATTTATTCTGATTAGGTTCTAGACCACTGATGATATCTGATTAAATCTAACATATATTTTATGCTAATAGCATTTTCTCTATTTAGAATGTGTGTATGAACAGCTTTGTTTGTCTAACCATCTTGAAAAGTCATCCCTTTACAAATTATATATCAAATGCATGAACTTGCTTTGAGTGAAAGCATGATTGACGTTTATAAATAAATGTTTCCACTGGTTTGACGTTGCGCATATACAGTAGAAAGATTACATTCAAAATAGGCCATACTCAACATCTGGGGGCCACATAATACTTTGTCATATCTAAGCAATGGTCAGGGGCAGCCAACAGGGGGAAAGGGGGGGGGGAGGGGGGACCCACCAGCACAGTAAACCATAGAGACCCAGCCAGAGAGTGATATGTAGGCTTCTGAGTGCTGTCCTATAAAACTGATGGCTTACAGAACACTGAGCAGTGTAATCTGTCACTTTGCACAGTAACTGTTGCTGTAAAAATATGTTAGATGGGCTCCATTTATTATTAGATGCACTGGCAATGGTGTCTGAATATTTAATAGTAAATTGTCGTCACAAACTACCTTAATTAGTTATTTCTACAGAACATTAAATTGTGATTTTTTTAAAAAATAAAAACCAGATCCAATTTTTTGTGATTTCTGATGCTCTTGGAATATATTAATAAAATGTGGAATTCCTCCGCACATCCTCTCTATAGATCAGGTTCAGGTGGTGCTGTAACCTTACTGCCTCCAAAAAAGTCAGCTCTCACCAGTGTGATATCCATGCAGTGTGTTTTATTTCTCCATGCTAGCAAATGCATAACACGCTGCATGGAAATAACATTGGTTAGAGCGATCTGAAAGATGGTAGTAACAATGTATATCTACAGTAAGTGCAATTTTTGTCATTGAAATACTTACTAAATATGCCAAGACAGTCACTGTCTGCTAAGTAAATTAAAATGTTTCCTTTAGTAAGAGCATCAGTTAGACCATTGGACGGAAAGTGTGGCTCGCCAGCCACTTGCTGCTCTTTAGTTGCCTTGTTGTGGCTTGGATCACACTGCCAAAGCCATGCCCAAGCCCCATCCATGACCGACAACGGATCTTCTGATTGGCCATCGGTGGTCATGTGGTCGGGAGAGGGTACACCTCCCTCCTCCAGTGGCTCACAAGATAGTTGTCGCCGCTGGAGGAGGGAGTGAAATGGTTCCCGCCTCAAACAACTTTGCTGACCCCTGAGTTAGACCATTGTAGCATTCCTATGCATGACACTTCATATAGTGTAGAGTATTTTATACAGACAAGTAAAATATCTGTATAGAAACCACTGTTTTCAATGAACATCTTGTTTTAATTAAGAGTATCCTGTAATCCTTTAAAAGTATAGTACAAAAGCTATTATTAAGCCCTTTCTATCATTTCTTAATAAATCACAAATAAGTGTTTTCTTTAAAAAAAAAAAAAATGTTAAAAAAGAAGAAAATAATCATAATGGCTGTTTTTTTGAATGGTGAGAATTTTCTAATTTTCATAAACGCTCTTTAGGTATGGTTATATTTAAGTGGCCTAAAGACTTCCAAATGTCCATTTAATGGTTGTTACGATAAAAAGATCTACATCTATTGTGATGAGAGAGTACAGAGTCATTGGTAGTCTTCTACTTAAAATAGTATAAATATAATTTCAAGCCAGTTTGATACTGCTGTATACAGGTACATACTGTAGATCACACTGACCTACCTGACAGATTTGACTACAAATTCACTTCTTGACATGAGAATGTGCTATGAATGACTGCTATGTGCTATGAAACCTATTTGATTTCCAGTAACTTTGTTAGAGACTTGAGAATTATTCTTGACGAAAGTGAAAAAAAGAA
Organism: Pipa parva; assembly: GCA_019650415.1. Taxonomy (NCBI): domain Eukaryota; kingdom Metazoa; phylum Chordata; class Amphibia; order Anura; family Pipidae; genus Pipa; species Pipa parva. The sequence continues at coordinate 19,651 of WMED01003481.1, forward strand.
ATAAATGCACAGTGGCCTTTAAGGAATTTGATGCTCATCGCACAATACATATTTTACCTTAGTCAGGAATATCAGACTTGGCATTTCATTTATTAAACTACAGATCCCAGCACCCTCATTCAGTTTGTGCATCAGCTGGGAAGCCATGATTTTAACATCCCTCTTCTGAGGAAACAATGTGCAATCAAGCAAATACAACCCATCCAGCAGATGACTTTAATTACCACAGCAGATGTGTGACATGATTCTAATCATAAAACCATTAAATGTGAGAAGCCAAGAATCATGGTTCAGCTTGCTTAGCTGTTTTAGTACTATAATGCAAAAAGGTGTGATGATGATTTTTCTTTTGATACCCTCATCTATTTCAGTGATACCCTACTATGATTAGATTTCATTGACTTTTAACTATTTTTTTTTCTTTAGACGCGATCATAACATACATTATAACCTGCATAAAGTAGCTTTCTAGTTTATGAAAAATCTTCTTTTATACTCCTAGGCTCCTTCCTTATCTAGTCATTTCCGATTTTCTGTTTTAATGGTTTGCTCTAAATGTTTCATTTTCTGTAAAGCAGGAGAACATTTTGTCATCAGCAGTAAATCTATTTTTTCAATGCAGGTGCTCTTCAATATTGAGATCAGTTTTTTATTTATTTTACAAGGAAATAAGCATCCGCCTGCATTTTAATAACACAAAAAGCTTATCTGCTGCAATGTGATTAGAAATTTAGAAATATATCAGTAAGTAGATGGTAACTGCCATTTTTGTTCTATGCAACTGCCAAATACATGCTCATGATTGAAAAATCATAGCCTAAAATATCCTGCACGGCTTTTCCTTAATCTCGAGTTTATTTCTCTTTAATATGTTTGTGTAAAGTCCAGAGTCATGTAATGGATCTCCTGAGAGAACATTACCATGTAGTTAACTTGTCTATCTGTTAATTCCCAAATATAGCTGCAGGTGGTAGTAAGAAGCCAACCGTTATATAAATATAAGCATCACAAATATTTAGCTGGAAGATATACGGTATTTATCATTTGTCAAGATAGACACTAATGAGTCTTAAAAATTTGGGTGAAATTTATTAAACTCGAAAAAGCCTTTTCGGCTTTTTCAAGTTTAATCGGGAGAATGATTTGAAGTTTCTTCCGGTAAGTACCGTGAGATTTGCATCGTGCGATACTTACCAGGAGAAACTTTTTTAAATTAAATATATCCGTGGAAAGGTAGCCATACAGTATAGCTACCTTTCCATGGATATATTTAATTAAAAAAGGTTGACATGGCAAGTATCACACCAGTCAAATCTCGCGATACTTACTGGGAGAAACGTCAAATCATTCTCCCGAGTTATTATACTTGGAAAAGCGCAAATGGCTTTTTCAATTTTAATACATTTCGCCCTTTGAACACTAAGAAAATGCAAAAGTAACTTCTCAAGACCCACTAATGCACTGTTCCATACAATGTAGGGATGTGGGACTTCTATATCACAGTTTTCTCAATTCCCATCCACAAGTATATAACATTCTTATTCTGGGTCCTATCTTATTTACACGTAGATGAGTTAATATTACATTTAGATACATTTATTAACAATCTAGTTAGTGCAAGACAAATCTTTAAAACACATGTTTATTTGAGAAACAGCATTGTGAAATTCTAATGCAAATCATATTTTGCAGAATTCTCAATATCACAGAATGTTTAATGTTTGCAAAATATTAAACATGATTACACGGTTGAGTTACATTATTATGACAACCAGCTAATATCTAGAATAACCACTGTGTACACCATGGATCGCCAATAGACGGGATGGGAGTGACTCAGTAAGGTCCTGGTAGATTGTCATGGGTATCTGGAGCCATGCTGACTGCAGTGTATCAGTGTATACCACAGCTGCTGGAGGATGCTTTGGGACTATACACACAGTGCACATGACAATTCAGCTGGTCACCCAGATGATTAATTTGGTTCAACCTTGGGGAATTAAGGACCTCGTTAGGGAAGTCTTTGTCATTCTCATTCAACCATCAGGAATTTCTACTCCTGTGACAAGTTGTAATATTTGTCTTGCCAGAAGATCCCATCCATCTTAGGAAAGACAATCCGCATGCATGGCCCATTTAAAACCAAACACATGTAAAATGCACATGATGAGTCAAAATGAGTTTAAATGCATGCTACCATGACTGCTAAAATAGGTTCACATGTAGTCTGCATCTAAACTCAGTTCAGCACTGCATCTGTAGAGCCGCTGGCAGAGACTTTTTTTTAAATTGATAATAAATTGTATTTATTAAAAGTTAGTAATGAACATAAAAAAATAAAGGTGTTTTTTATTTTTTCCCAGACCATTCCTTTAAGGCACTTCACTCCATTGCCCCTCCCTACATTTCCTCACTCACAGTGCCGGCTCTGCCATTAGGCAGAGTAGGCAAATGC
>WMED01003482.1:0-20780 GCA_019650415.1 Pipa parva
CCCCCTCCTCCTCCGTTGCCGGCTGTCAGTGCTGTAGTGCTGAGCCGAGTGCTACAGCACAGACAGCCGGCTATAGTGATCTCCCCAGCACTAATCAGTGCTGGGGAGAGGAATCCCTATAGCGCTCAGCGCTATAGCACAGACAGCCGGCAACTTTGCTATAGCGACTCCTCTCCCCAGCACTGATTAAGCTTCCCGTCGCTCACAGGAAGTTTAATCAGTGCTGGGGAGACCCTCCTCTGTTGCAGGCTGTCAGCTCAGCGCTAGAGAACAGCAGACAGCCGGCAATGGAGGAGGAATGGAGAGGGACAGCCGGCATATAATGAGTTTCGGGGGTGAAAAAGTCGTAAAATATAAGTATTTCAATACTTGGCGATACCTTTTCTATTGGACTAACATTTGCTTTATGCAGAGTCAAAAAGTGGATATTACTGTTCAGCTGTACTTCCTTTGTAGTTAATTGAATCAGTTGTTGCTTGATGTGACCATATGCAGTATCTTCCATTATAAGATAAAAAGGTACTATACTCAAATTACATCGTTACATATACAGTACTATACCTTAGTAATAAGTGTTAACCGTTTGTCCCTAGTAGATGTTTCATCTGAAGCAGAATGAATGAGTAGGCAGCACTGATAAAACTCCCACACCAGGAAGTGTGTGCGTGTGATGTGTACTGGCCAGCTTTTTCTTCACATGTTGCCTGACTTGCAGAACAGAGAGAGGAGAGGGAGTGGGGGGGGAGGAAAATGTCAGCTTTCAGGAAAACTAATTAAGGAAAGCAAACTGCAAGTATTATTTCTTCCCTAAATGTTTTTTTTTTACTATTTGTGTCAGCAAATGTCTTGGTATAAAGTGCCCCTTTAAGTATAAAGTGCCCCTTTAAGATAGAGTGGTCGTATTAGCCCCCAAGTGGAAAAAAAAAATGAGTATTACTTATTTTTTATTATTATCTATATATTTTATGTTTGCTGTTTTTTTTTTTAATACTTTTATTTTTTATGCTAGATTGTTATAATTAGATTGTGAGTTTGTTTTTTTGTAAATTGTCAGTTTATTTCTTTGTGGATTATTAGTTTGTTTTTGATTAGATTGTAGCTTTTTTTGTAGTTTGGTTATTTTTGTATAGTTTGAGTTTTTTGTATTTTCTGTGTTTTTTTTTTTTTTTTGTTTTTTTTTACAGGTTGTGTAAGGGGCCGATGTGCCAAATAAATCAATGCAGCAGTAGAAATACTGACACCATGATAATTTTTCAAAAATGTTAATACTAACAGTATAATCAAGTTGAATTCTACAAAATATGGAGGAAGTTATGTATCCTGCCTAGTGGCATATAGTGGTAAGCAGCACATATTGTCCACCAGCCCCATGCCTGCTGTTTTGGAAAACAGGAAGCATCCGTCCGTCACCTGCAGCTTCCGTGGTATATTGGATCAGCTACAGGTCTCCCTTGTTATTATATAACTAAAAGTAAAGCCTGCTGCAAGTATGTGGAGAGAAAGGTAGAACAAATATGGAATGAAAGAGAGATGAATGGGGGGGTGACAATGAAAGAAGTATGGCAGAAAAATCTGGGAGAGGGGGATTAGAGGTAGTGGGGGTGTCAGAGGAGGATAGAGAGATAGAGTTTAGAAAGGGCAAGACTGTGTAAAGTTCTTTCCTTGTGCTTTGATTTGTTCATGGAACATGCCTTTGGCTTCTAGTTTAATAAAAGGGCTACATATAACTGGCAGCAGAAAGCATTCTCCACTTCACGTGTTTTACTAGTAAAAGTCATACCAAGCTCCCATGACAGATACTATAGGAGCCAAAGTCACAAGAAGGCTGCTCTCATAGTGGGAAATGGAAACAACATAAGTACAAAGAGGCACTGAAGTACACTATGGATTAAGAAATGGGGGAAGGGGCTTAACATGATATTCTACCCTATGCTTTACATTTGATGTTAATGCCAAATTAAAAACTAGCATTAGAGTCTCCCCTCCCCCTGCCATTAACACACCAAAGGTGGTAATTCATTCCAGTACTCTAAACCATGATACACACTTTCATCAACAGCTTCCCTTTTAACTCCTGATTCAAAAAAAAGATCGCATTTTCTCCAGACCACATATATTGCTCCATACCTTTTCAACAAAGTTGTTTAAGTACTTGTAAAACTGTTTTTCAGCTACTAAATGATAATAAAATGCAATACAGAAAAAAGGTCAGTAGGTGGCATATATCCATCTTGGAAAAGAAATAGAGAAGCCTAACACACTTGAGAAAAGTGGAAAAGTCATGTAGAGCTGCTTCCAGAGAAAAAAGCAACACACCATATCCTATCTAATCTAAAACTCTGGTTCAAATGACACAAAAACTATTAAATAATCCACAAGAAGGTGACTTGTAAAATGCACTCATGATTGTAAATGTAATTGTAACTTTATTGATTTGATCAGAGAATGGAATGATAAATAATAAAACATTGACTGAGCTATTTTAGTCTCAGTAAACAAGAGAAACAGGTGAAAGTTCTCACAAAACTAAATTCCCACCTTGAAAATCTGAGAGTGTCCTGCTAATAAAAGCAGTGAGGTCATAGATAAGGTGGGCAGTGGGCATGAATGTTAAAACAATGAGGTCACTGAAACATTGGGCTTAAAAGGCTATTAAAACAATGAAGTCACAAAAGTTGGGCATGAAATTCTAATAAAGCGTGCCTTTGTGGAAAGTCTGAAAATATCTGCCTAAATAAATAACTGAGATGCCTAGTGACTATAAATACACATGCACATCATAGATGTCTCTGTAATGTGCATCAGACAAGCAGTATGGAAAGTACATGCTTATATAAATATAAAAAGGGAATGTTCTAGAAAAGGAATCTACAGTATCGCTTCATCCATCTCTCAATCTTTAAAGACAAAGTATCTTCTAACAGGGCTAAACGCAACGCAAGAATGAAAGTAATACATCTGTGTGCAGTGTTCAAATGCATGTCTGTTGTACAATGATTGTGAGCAGGGGCAGCTCTGGCCCTATTGGCACCCTGGGCAAACTGCCCCTTGACCTCCCCCAGTGTGCCCTACTGCCACGTCCCCCCTTGCCCCATCCACTCACCTCCAACAGCGTTCCTGCGATGAACCTCCTCTAATGAGGTAAGATGAATGAGACGGTGCTCCTTAGATGTTTGGGTCTTGCCGGCAGCTGTCGAATACAGCCGACAAGACCCAAAACAGCCAAGGAGCGCCGTCACATTCAACTTACCTCATTAGAGGAGGTGCATCGCTGGAACTCTGTTGGAGGCGAGTTTAGCGATGGGTGATGTGGGCGACAGCACCCCTCAAATAGATTGCGCCCTGAGCAGTTGCCCACATCGCCCATCAGTAGAAACGGCACTGATTGTGAGTACAATAAAAACGTGAATGTTAGTGGCTGAGAACAGCCAGAATGTGTTCATGGAAGTATATGTAAGACTGTACATAATCTGAGTCTTATGATAAACCTGCAATGTAAATGGTCATTTGTTTGACTACAACTACCAAGAATATCCAGTGGTTGCTGCAGTATCAGAATTTGCAAATAAGGGCTCACTCAGATGAGAAAGCAATGAGTAATAAATTCAGATTTCAACTACCCTTTTTGTAATAAATAAATAAATAGTCTCCCTTATATGGTCAGCTGTGTGCAGTCTGTATCTATGTTTTAAATGTTCCCAACAAAATGGACCACAGAACAAAGTGTGTTTCTGGCAAGATATTCACAGTGTCCATTGAGCCATCTAGACAGAAAGTGTAGGGTGTAGATATATCTTTATATATAAAGTCTAAGGGCTTTATTGACTAAAGGCTGAATAGCCAGATAGCCATGAATTCGCACGTCCCTACATCCGCTTACTGAGTGATGTGGCAAATACATGAGATTACGATAGTTACAATTTTACAGAGCACTCTACATTACTTGGAGTGCATGCACAGGTACGTCCATGACTGAGCGAGTGGCTAAATCTGTGGATGGAGAGAATTAGAGTAGGTGTACTGCTAGGAATTCAAAATGTAATAAAGAGGGGTGATCCTGAGGTGAGTACTTCTTAATTGTAGATTAAATGCTACTAATTCCAGTACTTTTGTCCCAATACGATAGACAAACTGTAAGTAGTAAAGTAGGAAGAAGAAGCACAATGAATGGTATACTAAACCATAGACTTTTTTGTGATACAAACAGTGACATGTTTTGGGCAGAAGCCTTTTAACAAGTTTGATAAAAGGCTTCTGCTCGAAACATGTCACTGTCGCGGTTTGTATCACAGTAAAGTCTATGGTTTAATATACCATTCATTGTGCTGCTTCTTTCTACTTTACTGCTAGGAATTCACAAATGATCATCAGAGTGGCATATTGGAGGGTTGATGGCAGGGCTCTGGTGTGGCGACTATTCATTTAAAAGTGACAGTGGCAACATGACGTAGGGACAATGTGACGTACAAATATGATTATGGCACACAACGCATTTGACAGCGTTAGTCTGCTTGTTCAACAAGTTTATCCTGTGCTTCATGAATAAGAACAGCATCTTACTGACTAATCAGGGGCCAATCCACATTTTTCCAGCAGCAAGGGTACACAGTAACTATGCACCTGGGCTAAGGCCAATCCTCCTCCGGTTTAGTAAATTAAGAGTTTGTTAACCTAGCATAGGCTGGCATTTTGAATGCTTTACTTACCCTTTATATGGCCACCCTCCCCCATTATCTTCTTTGTTTCTTGACACTGTTATAAATTCCCTATATAGTAACATTCAGCCAGGAGTTGCATTGTATAAATATCCTGTACTCATCACTGCTTAACCTTGCAGAGCTATATTCATAAAAATATACATACAGTCTGTGTCAGTCACTATTCCCCGACTCTGCCCACCGCTGTCCAGTTTCCTTAAACTGTTCTGTGGAGGATTACTTTTTAAACTTCTGGCACATACATACAAATTACATGGTAATCAGGTAGGGTAAAAACAAACAGTGGTGGTAGAAAGGTACCAAAGGCAGCAATCACTGCAAACCCTTTAAATTACACACACGCACAACATATTTCAGGCAGACTGCCCTTTTTAAAGTCAAGGGTAAAAAAAATCTGTCTTTTGAATTTCATATTTTAAACAGGTCTAATTCTGTTAAAAATAAAAAAATTATATATACTAGGATCCACCTTTCTGAAATGTCACAATGTTAAGCCTCCAGTAAGAGGCAGACATCCAAGCCCACCTAATGAGGACTTGAAATTACCAGCATTCCTTCCTCATTAGCCAAGAAAAAATTGGAATGTCTAAACCAACTGGATAACCACGAAAGGGCTACACCAGACATTATGTCGGACATTTGCCTTACCAATGGTCACTTGTTGCTTCTCCTTGGGAGGAGTGGACACTTTGATACTCAGGATATTTCTTCCCAGGCTTCCACGCCTCTGACCAGTACTCAGTACTTTCCCTTTGGAAGTGGAGACATGCTGAGAGCTTGTGTTCTTTACGCCAACGAATACCTCTTTGTGCAATGCTCTGCTGCCTGGAAGTGCCAACTTTGTTGTCAAAGGCTGAAAAGAAATGGGGGAAAGAAGATCAAACCAAATACTGAACTGCCATTTGTATCTACTTGAAACATTACATTAGCAACTCTTAAAAAGCAAAACAAAACTTTATCAGCAAATTCCCACCACCATCTTCCTATGTTAATAATTAATGCAATGAGTCACTTAAACAAGCAGAAAACTATGTGTAAGGAAAATGCATGTATTTATTTCAAGAGAAAAAATAATCTACTTAAAATGCACATCTCTGGTGGGTTAATGTATATATCAGTGTCGAATTCTGAATACCAATGTCTGGACTGAGTCCAAAACATGCTGAAATACACTTCCCATTTTTAAATTGATTTATGTGAACAAAATGCTATAGAGAATATACAGCACCCAACCTAGAATTCCATGGAGCAACGCCTGGCATTCTAAGGAAACCACTTATTAGGAGTGCCCGCAGCGATCACACTGAGAATACAATTCAATTTCATGTAAAAAGTATGTACCTTCAGCCAGACCGCTTACTGAAGACTGTGGGGGTTGTTCACTAAAGTCCGAATTGTCGCGTGTAGGTGCGAATTCGGCAGATAAAGACAGTCACAATAGGCTGCTACGTGATTTTATTATGGGAAAATTGTCGCAATCTTAACATTAAATAACATTAATTGTTGCGACTTTACAAAGGGGAAATTGTCACAGATTTGCTATGGGAATCCGCTGTTTGTGAATTCAACAGTCAAATTCACACCTTAGTGAATAACCCCCCTGTATATCTATTATTTGTGGCCCTTCAAAAAACTGCACTCATTACAAATGACACTTTCATTGTGCTTGTGTCAAGCAGCTGGAGTCAAACCTGAAATTAAGGGGGTTATTGACTAAAGTGAGAATTCAACTGTCGAATTCTCAAAAATTGAATTCCCATAGGAAAACAGCAACTGCTGACAATATTCCCATAGTAAAGTTGCTACTGCAACAGCAGCAGTCTATTGTGACTGTCTTTAGCTGGTAAATTCACACCTTTACGCAGTCATTTGGACTTTAGTCAAAAACCCCCTAAGTCTTCCACCAAACCCAAGAAAGCTGGCATGTCTACATATTCATGAAGTACTCCAGAAACCCAAATGTGAAAGTAACAGCATTTCAAAAATCTTACATGCCAGAAATCACTCACAATTGCTGGAAACATAGATTAAATATACATAGGATATCATTCATTTTAATTTTTGTGTCAGTTTCTGTCCTATTCAGAGCTAACTAATACTGCAATATGATACGTCTGTTATCCTTAAGTTAAGGGATATTTTTGTTTGTTTACTTCTGAAGGGAAAAATCACCTCATACAACCCTTTGAAACCAACATCTTGCTTTCACTTGAAGGGGCCAGCCATGCCTCTCCCAATACTATTAGACGTCAGGGCTGCCTAGCCAACAAACCTCATGCGGCATAGAAATGAAGGACCTGGAACACTACATATTATTCAATTGGCCTTAAACAAATTAATAGCTTTGTCCAACTAAGAAGACAGACCAACATACGCTTAGTTACAAAGATAATGCATTAAACATCCAGTTTAAGATTGTTCCTTTGTTGCAATTGAATAAACAAGCCTAGTTACATGTTGCTGCCAAATCAACACACAGAATAAGTACACACCCAGGCATGATTAGAGAGGATTAAACAGATTTCAGAAAACATTCTTTCAGAACTCCAAGATATCTACAAGCCATATTCTGCTAGTATGGAATGATGAGACAGTAAAAATCTGCATTTGGATATTTCAGCTTGTAGAAAAAAAAGGGGGTTACATTTTAAATTTATAGTTTTATAACCACATTAAATTCATATCTTTTAAGAATTTAGTTTTCAACTAAATTCACTTATATGTATTATATAGTGATTTTGACACTTACCTTTTCAACCCAGCCTAGCTGAATGCACAGAGGCTGGTTTCCACTTACCAAGTGAGCACTGTAAATTATTTGTGTGCCAAAAAAGGAATAAAATGGGTTCAAGAAATTCTTCATAAACACTTTTGATCAGTCAAACTACTCTAAAATAACTTAGCAGAGCACAAGGCAGGCAGATCTCCAGAGATGCTACTTGCTGAACACTCCAATGAATTCGCTAAAAAAATAAATCAAAGTAAAGAATAAAAGTAGTAGAGGGATGGCATGTAACCACAACCCAAGCACTGAGATTTAAATTCCAATCAGGTGCAATGTAAGATAATATACTTTTGAATAGGATGCCCAACTGGAATTCATTTTTAGAAAGTGGATCAGAATTTGTTTTCTAGTCTGTATTTTCCTTTTTGGTTATAGTTAAATCATTTTATGGTTGATAGGGTCCATTAATCCCCTAACCCACTTATGTAAGAAAATTCCTTTATAAGGGTCAAATAAATGTCAAAAAAATTAGCCAAGTAGCAACACTAACAGCAAAAAAAAAAAAAAAAAAAAAAAAAATAGTGAATAGCTGTACTCCCAGACGCATATTTGTAAATAACTATCTTCCTCGTGTAAAATTCCATCTTTTTCAAAAACTTAACCTCCTGCATCTAGACAATGTGGCAATCACCCAATAATTACAGTGTAAGGACACTGCTAACAAAAGGACAATAAATGCATCATTGCTTCAATGACTGATATGAAAAATACTGTAATTGCAACATCTTGCCAGACAGACAGATCCTCTATGGCAACGCTAGCCCTAGTATACTTCTGAAGTTTCCAGGAGGGAAAAGGCAATACATCACAGTAACCCCTGGTAGTGATGTCAGCAATGCACCTCCACTGTCTCCTTACTGGCTGTGCACCAGTGATGTAAGTATGCTGTTCTGTTCCCATCCTTTATTACCACTGCCTTCACCCTAACTGGCTCGATGACGTCCCCAGCACACTGCTCAATCTTAATTTGATGTGTGCCAGTGAAAACCCTTTCTGGGGGTGAAGGAAATGTGGGGAAGCCAATGGGGTTTCTTTCTGAGGAGAGAAGGGGGAGCAAAGAAGAGCCAAGGGAAGCCAATAAAGGAAGTCTGGAGGGTGCAAGACTGAAGCACCTAAAGTGCCTGGGAAAAAGACTGAAAAAACATGACTGTCCCACAGAATCTGGGACACTTAGGAGGTATGTTCTAGGGTGGCCCATATCCTTGAATGGGGACTGTGATTAACCACCTGTCATTGTCTATAGGCAGTTCACCATGACAAAATGCAGGTAAACAGCCTGTAGACTAAATGTTTTCTCTACAGGGGATTGTAATAAAATACCAATTTATAGAACATTTAAAAGGAGTACTACAGCCTGACTTTTAATGGGAAAAGGGAGCTGCCTCCTATAGGTTTCCAGTGTCTTCTGCTCTTGACAATCGCTGCAATCTTCTTTATTTCCTGTTCCAGTGTGTTTCAGCATACACAGCAAGTGCACAAACAATAGTACATCATGATCACGATGTGCTGAAGCCAATAAACTCAACCCACTGTAATACTGGAAACATTTGACTGTGCTACTAGTGCTCCCCAAATAAAAACAAGAACACAAAAACCTAAACAAGACCAAACTTGGTTAACATATCAACCTTACAACTATAACTATGGAAAGGGAATGTACTTGGCAGGTTTTAAGCAGAAAAGTATGGTGTCACTCCCACTTTAGAGCAATATGTCACAAGTAGTAATTATAGCTTGTAGCAAATATAAGCCTTACCTAATGATGATTGAGTTCCTACTCCCATTGAAATTGTTACAGGAATCTGAATTTGCTTCAGGGCTTTAATGGCATAACATGTGGTGGCTATAAACTACATTATGCAATAAAGGACTAGTTCATTCATTCTACGTAGCATCACGCTGTAATTGTACACACTATACGGTTTTCTACACCCCCCCCCCCCCACCCCAGAGTGTTTATGTTTATGATTATATATTATTTTAGCATTCTATTGTTGTATTGTATTTGTTTTGTCTCCAAACTCCCTACCTGCTTTACACTAGCCTCTGGAATGTATCATAATGGTTAGACTAGAGACTCCAGGAGTCACCTTTATTACTCAAAGAAGACTACAACTGTATAACAATCTTGAATTGTCACAAAAACTCCCACCTGGGTAAAGGTTTCTGCACAAGGAGATAATCACAGGAAAACTAATTATATAGTAACAACAGCAGGACAACTTTTAAAAAAATGAATATTGAAGTTGAAAAGTGCTTTTTTCAAATAGCTAAATTCTTTGTTTATTAACAGTAACTGCTTATTACTTGTTCTAAAAGGATACATTAGCTTTAAAGACTGACTCTCTTTTCAGCCTTGTGTAATTAAATGTGAATATCCCTTAGAACTAGTTTTTTGTATTGGCAATTTTTCTTAGGATTCCTATGGGCATCTTATATAAATTAAAGTAATTGTGAGATCCTGAACTGCACAGTAAACACTTTAAAGTGGACCCTGTCAAGTTCCATTTAGAAACATATTAATAGAAAGCAAAGAGTTGTCTTAGCTAAATGCAAAAATTCAAGTAATCTCCCTTGAGATTAAAGCCCTGATACCCAACAAAGTGCAATTTGGAGAGGATAGGGCTAAATGGCAGCTAACATTGTGTCTCCTCCAATCAGATACCTTAAAATACAATCGAGCAAGGATACATATAGTGATCTAGGCTGCCAGACCCTGTACTTCCATTGTATCAATTATAGCAAAGCCTGGGAACTTGCTGGGTTTCACCCGGGGGAACAAGTCTGCTGTCTTTCCCTGAAAGTCTACCCTATCCCTGACCTGTTCCACACAAACTACATAACCTTACTCTTTTTAATGATATGATTTGTGCCATTATGGCCTGCCCCCATTCTCCCGAACTTGTGAAAGCATGGAGTTTGGTGCCCTAGAGTCCCGAGATATGGTTTTAGTTGTGTTCATTAGTTCTTCTTTAAGCCTAAGGCCTGTGCTACAAGCAGATATATCTGGCAATACATTAACTAGTGGAGATTGCATGGGTATTTAAGGTCCAAGTGCCAAAAAGTCCTAGATTACATTTACCACATGGGGAGACATTAAACGCATTTTTGGGTTTTTAAGAAAAAAAGTCATCTATAGAATTAAACGTATAGTATCTGGTGACCATGTTAGTAAATTTGCCACATGTTACAAGTATGTAATCTGAGAGTAATTCAGGAATGGAATTTGCCATGTATGTCAAGGTCACAATCTTTTTCACAATCTACACTAAAATTATTCATGGAAAAAACACAGAAGAAAATCTGCCAGCTTGACACTGTTAAGTAGACTACTTTCTGTTTCCTAAAAATGCAAACATACTGTAAAATACATTTAGCCCTAAACAAACATGTAACATATTTGTTTTATTTATTTATTGCAATCCTGAACTGAATGATTAAAATCCTGCCACTACCTTTATCTGGGAAATCTTCACCCACAGAGAATTTTTAAAGAATGTTACAAATGCAAAAGTGCTGCCAAGAAACCTAGGAGGTAAAGCAGGATAACTGTACAAGAACAATTTAGTAAAATGTTTGTTTTTTATTGTGTTTACATAAAACAATGTACAATTATGTGTAATATGTGTAAAAGTGAAGAAAAAGTCAAACATTGTCTTGGGATATTTTCAGACTTAGACTAACAGATTAGATTAACCAAGGACATGTAGCAAGTTTTGTGAATGCATCAAGTGCTCCAAACTATGCACTTATTTTATTGAAAAAAGGACCGTCTGCAAGACATCCATCTCAATTAACTGGACTTGTTTGCAACACTAGGGAGCTAAAAGATATGCCAATCTAAGGTCACACAATATATTGTCTGATTTTTCCATTCCCAATTCTGAGCCCACAAGAGAAGCTGATCATAAGGGCCCATAACATACCCCAAAAAGCTGCATCATACATCAGTTTTTCAGAAAACTACAGATGAGAAAACTGCTGAAGAGCTAATATAATTAGAGGTTCCTAGAGATACACTTCTGCAGACTATGGGGGCAGCTTTGGGCCCACCAATGCAGTGACCCTCCAGAAGATGCTCTGATCCTTTCAGTCCAACCCCTGCTTCATGATAACACTGGCATGGTATTATCAGGTCTTTACACCTGAAGCTCATTGTCATCATCTGGTATCATCTTACTGACCAAATAAAAAAAAAATTGTTTTTTTTGAACGGGAGCCCAGGACACATTTTTGAGGAATGCATTGATGGAACCTCTTTATCCAAGATACTATGGCCACTGGGGTACACTAACAGGTAGAAAGGCAGGGGTGGTAGAAAGGCAGGGGTGGTGGAAGGGCAGGCAGGCAGGCACATGACATGGCTAGGTGGAGAGACAGATTGCATGGTGGAATGGTGAGCAGTGCAGTCCATGTGACTGTCTGCACCACTCACCTCTAGAAACAGTCATGTCAATACCAAAGGACACAATGAAATAAATGCAATGCCAATTTAGATGCATGTTTTTTCTCTAAATTACTACAAAAGTCTTTATTATAAATCAGATTTGTTCATTTAGCCAACATGCCAACAACACAATTGCATATCCATGGTTATGGTTAGGGTACATTTGATCTTCTGTACTGTAAGAGCAGTGAGGCTATGGAATTCTCTGCCTATGGAAGTTGTCATGGTTGATTCAATAAAAGTGTTCAAAAGGGATCAAGATTTAGGGGGTAATTCAGAATAGTGCAAAGTGAGGTGCGGAGTCCTCGCCTCACTTTGCACTGACTGATATGCTCTCGCTGATGTCCGGCACGCTGACATCAGCGAGCGCTTTAAAGGGATTCCAGTCTCGGCAAGAGCCATGCTTTAGCTCTGCCGTATTAAAACCAGCTTGCTAAGGCTCATCGTGGTACAACATAGACTGTCTGTCAGCAGATGTCTGACAAGAGACATTCACAGTAACATGTAGTTTGGAATGAAAATAGGTGTCCAATCCTAAGTTTTTTAAACTAAATGCATTTTTTTAAAGATTTTTTTAGCGTGTAAACTGGGATCTATGTACTTTTAAAATAATTTAGGGCAGTGCTTTGGGGAAGGGTTACAAAGTAGCAACAAAAAACATAATGCCCAATGTAATTTCTTTATATAAACCTCAGAACAAGAACGTGCTGCACTGCATAAGCCAGCTTGATGCTATAGTTGCTCTTTAAATTTTAAAGGGGATAAACAGGATTCTGATCAGCATCATAAATTCTGATTCTGCAAGGACTTAAAAATCATATTCTGTGTCACAACCTTATAACTTTAAATTTGAAGTGATTTAGCATGTTTCATTTGTCCTCCCTTTGCAAATCACATCATATGACACCAATAGCACCAATACATAAACACATTTCTGTTTTCTCTAAGTTACCTAACAAGCTTCAAGAAAAACTAACCTTTAAATCAATATTATAGACATCACATCTTGATTAACAGTGCACTTACACACACACACAACAAGTGGTAATTTACATTCTGGGGATTTAGAGGTATTGTTTATAGTCCACATACAGTATAGCAAAACAATGTCTCTAATCTACCCCCCACACTGCCTTGGGGTATGGATTGCAAACACATGATTTCAGCAAAATTAGTCTACATTTAATCTATTTGCATACCTAACCAGCTTAATATACATACTTTAAATAACAAGCTACAGGATTAAGGCATGCCTCTCAAAAAAATTTTTTTTCTGGAGCCATGGCAAGGGGGTCAGATAATCTGTGGAATGTAATGTACAGTACCTTTGACAGGTGACATGACAGTTCCAGTCTGGGTGACTTTTCCAGTTTAATTTAAAATAAATAAATTAAAAAAAAAAAAAAACAGCTCTCACAATCAGTTATTCCCCACAACAGACAACTTCAGAGTACTGTATTTCTATTAAAGTACTATTTAAAAAAAAAAAAAAGTTGCATGAAGCAACATAAAGCAGCTTTGAAAATACTGGTGTTTGCAAACGGAGTTAACCATTACAAATGCACAACATGCTGGGACTGTACATAAAAACTGTATTAACATAACATTTGCAAAAAAAAGTTAGTTGAATTGAAGATTGTAATCTGCAATACGACAAATTGAAACTGGAATTGATCTGATATTTAAAATACTGTATTAAAAAAAATTAACTAATACATGTAGGTACAGATACCTTCAATGAATGCAATGTCTAACTAAACAACAAAAGCCCTGCAACACAATTCAGAGGGGGAAAAAAGGGTTAAAGGAACAAAGCCTTACCACTATGTTAGCCAACATATCAATATCTTCACATATACGATCTTCACTAGTATCCCGAAAGGATTCTGCTTTGGCAAATGGAGGGTGAATAATTCTGTTCTGTTCCACTTTCTCTGGTCCCATGAGTCCTACATTCGGTTCATTAGGTTTTACGGAAACCTTTGCCTTTTCAGTCTTGTTTTCTGTCACTCTGGAGCCTGTTGTGCAAGTTAAGACAGCAACAGAAACAGAGGAGCGTGCTAAGTTTGTAGAACTTGCTCTCTCTGGCTCATCTTGACTGTGCTTTAAAATAGTCGATCTGGGAACCTTAACTAAAGCATGTTTTGACTGGGTTGGGACATGTGCAGTTTGGCTAGGGTAAATCCGCTTATTAATTGGCTGCTTCTGAGATTTAACAAGAGCTGATTCAGTTTTCAGGTTTTGCTCTATCACAAATTTTTTAAGTGAGGTTCTGGCAGCAGATGATAAAGGTCTTGGAGATTGTGCAGGTGAAGGAGTTTTACACACTGGTGGGGGAGACCTGGGAGATGCTTTGGAAGGAAATGGGACATATTCCTTAGATTGTAAAGATGGTCGGGTCAGCACTTTTGCCTTCACGTTCCTAAAATTTGGTTTAGGAAAACTTATAACTTCCTTTTGCTTTGCTTTGCTAACTACAGAGGCAATTGCAATCTTTTTATTCACTGGTTTTGTTATGATATTGTTTCCATGACAAAACTTTACTTCTGTTGTATTGCCTTTGCCAGTTTCAATATTCTGCTTTTGAAGATTGTTTTTTGTGAGGTTCTCCAAAACAGGAACACAGAAGGTTATGTTTTTGGATTCAGGCAAAGGAGTGGACGTGTATGCTTTGGATTCTACTTCAGCATTTGGGCTCATAACTAGAAAGGTATCTTCACAATTCTGTGTTGACAAATTGAATAGCATGTCTTTTAATTCTACACTACTGGATTCAGGATTACTAGGGAATTTTAGAGAAAGGGCCTCTTCAAATTGTTCTGCATTATTCGCCTTGCACACAATGATGTTTACATCTTTATTTAATTCTTCCTCAAGTTTTACCTGGGGTGCGCAAGGCAGGACTTGAACTTTCACAATATCCTCAAATTCTTTTTTCTGATTGATGTTATCATGGTGCGGGATGCTAGCTTCTCCAACCTTTTCCAGCGTCTCGCAGATGTTTAATTCGATCACCTCACTGGTTTCACTTGTAAACACACTGACTTCAGGAGTAAGGGACATTTTACTCTGAGTTCTCTCTTTGTTATCCTTGTGTAGAGGCACTTCAAGATAATTTAAGTCTTTTGAGGAGTGATCAGCACCCTGATAGTAACCAATAATGTCATCAGTCTTTTTTATTGACCCTGTGAATACATCAACTGAAGTATTTGGTAAAGTTGAACTTTCTAGTAAGGAAGAGCTAAGAGGTTTCTCAGAGCCACTTGAAAGAAAGCTATTTCTCATACACATTTCATCACTCTGCTCCCATGAAAAACATAAAATGCCAAAACTAGATTTACCATCTTGTTTGGTATCACTTGTGCCCAGTGCTATCTGATCAGACGCTACATTCCCACACAGATCATCGTTCTGAAAAACATGGGCATGAGCAGTTTTCAACAGTTCTTTTTTGCACAAACAATCACTACTGGATTCCTTTGCATAAGAAAAAGACTGTTCACCATTCAAGTTGTAGGCACTGTGCATACCTGCAACAGGATTGGGAGTATTCATGGTTTTATTGGTCCCAAATGTTTGGGTCATGGTAGGGCAAGAACAAAATATACTTTGTGTTTTAATGCTTTCGATATAGTCAATAGTTTCATCTTGCTCTATTGTATTAGCATACGCCTGGCTTGATTTAATTGTTTGACATTCTTGTTTAAACTTTACATTTTCTTTGCAGTTTTCTGACTCATTGCTTATGTAGTCCACAGTTTTCTCCAGCTGTAGGTCATTAGAACTTTGCACTAAATACTTTGTTTCCTCATTTTCACTTTCATAGTCCAAAGTTGACCAGTCATCCACCACAGGAGCCCTGCCATTGACAATTTGTTCATACCTTGGGCACCTTGAAGTGTTTTTACTTTCTGAAATGTCATTGCCATTGTCATCATCCAAACACAAAGGTGATTGCAAACCATTTTTTGTGGCTACCGGAATCTGCACACTCATCATTGCTTTTTTTCATAACATTTCAGTTGGTCTTATTTACAAAATCAACCTCAGAAAGTATTGTCTTTCCAATGACCACATGCCTTTGTTTGCTCCAATCTGTAAAACAAATGAAGAATATTACAATAAAACCTTTGTCTTTTCTTTTACTTTTTGCAGTTTTTTAAATTCTGCATCATTGTTCAAAACCTCTTGTTGACATATAATTTGATCGCCTGGTTGCTATGTTCCTTCAGGCTAGAAACCAGCTTTTGAGTTAGGTACAGACCAATAGGATTAAAGTACAGCACTTGAAAGATCCTGTACCGTCACAAGATAAAACACTGAAATAAAATAAATCAGATTCATTGATTTTTTTTTTTAGTTGCCAAGGATCAACAGCCCAAATTGATTTAGCTTAAAGTCAAATAATTAATAAAACAAACATACAAAAAAGACAGAAAATAGATTAATGAAATTGACAAGTTGCAAACTTGTTTAGAATGCCACGATCTACAACAAACTAAAAATAAATTCCAAAAAATCAACAACGATTCTATGTTAATCCCATGGAATTTAAACAAGGACCTGTAACCAGTTAAACCACAATTGCAAGCAACACACTAAAGTGCATTATCAGCCTGCAACAGCAAAATGACAGCATGTGCAGTCATTCATATTTAAATTTAAGTTCAGGTTAATCATCAGGTTGGAAAAAAATATGGCCCTGGAGAGTCCTGCACCATTAAAGGTATTTTAGCCTTAGGACTGGAATTGGAATTTGTTCTTTGTAGTGAAACATGAACTTTTAGGTTGTTATATCTAACCCAGTATCTAGTGACCACGAAAGTCATTAACACATTAAGCTATCTTTATCTGGTGAAAGCATACGTTGATTGATACTGGCACAGAGCCATAACTGTTCATACAATACCAAAAGCAAATACACAGTTGCCCGACTCATCAAATTTTCCACTGTATAATTTCATGCTACTCTTATCAGTCATGAGAAATACAGTCATCAATAAGGCAGCCAGGCTCTCTCAGAAGTGCTTATTATATAGAACAAATGTCTAATTTCCATTCTGTACAATAGCACATATTAAAGGAAACAAATAAATGACATGGTTTGCACCTTTCTTATAATGTTCATTAAATGAATAGTGCATAGTTATCTGACAGAATGAAACATTCCTTCCCTATTTGCACAAGATAAGCTTTAATATTAGTTTCTGACAAAAAAGTCAAGTCAAGGCAGCATCCCACCAAAGAATATATAAAATTGTCATTTGAAAAAGTATTCCTGTTGAATCCAACAATCAAACTAGACATAAACCAAATCCAGGATTCAGTTTAGGATTAACATGTATCTTATGTATAATACAGGCCAACAAATATGCTGAATGTTTATAAGAAATCAATTGAATATTCTAGAGCAGACAAATAATGTTTTCCTCTAAGACTGTTACCAGGATGAGGCTTGCTCAAAGGAAGTTGTATTAGCAGCATCCTCTAATAGGGTTGGGACATGTTGTGATAACCTGCCCAACTATAACTATAACATCAAAGCTTCCCCAGCTAGCTAAAGAAAAAGTCTAGGTTTGTAGGCAAGTGCAATTTTCCAGCATAATTATCTGAGCACTTAATATAGATAAAATAAAGTCTAGGGAGTCAGACTTTTGCACGATATTGTAGACCTACTCTACAGCAGCCATACTACTATACACTATGATTGTGAAAAAAGAATTTGAATAAACTATATGAATTAAACGTACCTGTACAAATAGATGTCCAACGTAAAAAATTTTAGGCAATATAATACTCAAAATAATGGAAAAAGTATCAAGAAAGTAACAGCAGCATTTTTCTTTTAATGATTCCAACAATCCGCCCCATCAATCTTAGCTGCAAAAACATTTCAAGCTTTCTTTATGCATAGAATGTCACTCCCTTAATTAAAATACAAGATCAAACACCATATCACAACCTCTAAACCACAAGAAATAAAAAAAGCCAAGATATTTTGTGAAGATTATGAAGATACATAAAGAAAAACAAACAAAAAAGAACTAGTGCACAAAACAAGCTATTTGGAAAAAGACATCTGTTTACAAAAACAGGTCATTTTAGGAGAATAAGATGTGGTAGAGTATTTCCAATACTGCAGGCCACCTGCACTGCACCAAATGTGAGTGAAACTCCAATTGGGAAAAAAAAGCCTGTGAAAAGAATTTGAGGTCAATATCAGGAGACAGAATATTCTATAAAATAGGTAAAAATGAGGGGCATATTTATCAAACTGTTACTTGTCCTGTGGGTACATTCATTCCTGACAATTTGCCATTTAGCAATGATAGTTATTTTCTGCAATGTGGCATGTTTTTCTCACAGTTCGCAATACACTGACCATGTATTTACAAACCAGTTCATGCATTTTTCATTGATCGCTCGCTCGCTCGATCTGAATTTCGATCGCTCGCTCGATCTGAATTTCGATCGCTCGGGCGATCTGAATTTAACTTCGGGCGATCGTTTCGCCCAAAACGTGACAAACACTGATTATTCATCACATGTTCAAATGGCAATTTACCAAAATGTACTTGCAGGACCTCACCAAATAAAGTGGTGAATTTGGGGTTTACGGCAGGGTTCCCATTACTTTTCTGATGATATCTCACTTAGGGGGTAATTCAGCAATGTGCGAAGTGAGCTCCGGATCCTTCGCATCACTTCGCACATGCTCTTATGCGCTCACTCATGTCCTGCATGCGGACATCAGAAAACACTTTAAAGGGATTCGCCTCGCCGAGACTGGAATCCCTTTAAAGCGTTCGGTGATGTCCGCGTGCAGGACATCAGCAAGCACATAACAGCATGTGCGAAGTGATGCGAAGGATCTGGAGCTCACTTTGCACATTGCTGAATTACCCCCTATTAAAGTACTAATGTGCCTTAACAATAACGGATATGATAAAAGTACAGGGTCTACCAGCATAAATTGCTATATAATGAAGCAGCATATCTGTACCTTTGGGCTGTAGTACTACCGTATCTTATAGAACTACTGGTGCTAGTTTCTTATAGCCACCATGTCTGATCCTCATGAGTATGCTAATTAACCCTGACAAGTCAACGTACATACAGTAGGGGTTTATACATAAAAGTCCAAATAGTGACGTCATCCATTCACCACTTCTCCAACTCCACTAATTCATCAAACTCATTGATTTGATGAGTTCACAACCAATTTGACTGTTTACGACAGTTGCGGGCTTACAGAGTTCTTCGCATCATATTCCGAATTTGCCATTTTAACTTTGACAGTGGATCAGTAAAAGTGACATTGTAAAGATGATGTTACTTGATCAAATTCACATAACTATGCCTCCACTACTGATTGACTAAGCATGAAATAGTGTTTGTTGCCGTTCACTTCTTTGCAAAGGAATCCTTTGTGCAGTGAATAAGGAGTAGCAAATTTGTGTCTGTTGGAGCAAAGCAGCCCAAAGTAAGACAAACTCACTTCGACTGTCTTATTTGCACTTTAAAGAATAAGTCCCAGTGTTTAACTAGTTGGGGATAAAACTGAATCCATATCTAAAATCCATTAAAGGAACAGTCGGGCTGAATTAAAAAAAAAACAAAAAAAAAAACATTTGATTATTTATGCTAACACCGTTTTGTAAATACGATTTATTATCAATTAAAAAAAAAAAAAAAGTTACAATTCTTACCTGTAAAGAAGTTTTATACAGCACTTCCATGTTGTATTCCCTGGTCTCCAATAGTGCCAGCGACTCTATGGCATCCTAATCAAGAGACTCTTATCAGGAGCACATTACTCGTTAGCCGCTCTCCTACAGAAGCCCTGCATTATCATTTCCCAGAAATCACAAGAAAAGCGTGCACGACATCAATGCGTCCACCCTGTATGACGTGCATGCGCTCCATGTGACTTCTAGGAAGTGCCGATGCAGAGCTTCAGTAGGAGTGCAGCAAGTGAGGAATGCGATCCTGACAGGGATCTCCTGATTAGGACGCCGTAGAGTCGCCAACACTGTTGGAGGCTAGGGAATGAAACACAGAAGTGCTGTATAGCACTTCTTTACAGATAAGGATTTTAACTTTTTTAAAAATTGATAATAAATCGTATTTACAAAAAAGTGTTAGCATAAATAATCCAATTGTTTTTTTATTCAGCCTGACTGTTCATGTAAAGTTTACCTGTCACCTTGCAATTGTTATAATTAAGTAAAGTGCATCAATTGATAATGTAAATAATAAAGTCGATTCTCAAAAAAAAAAAAAACACCTTAAGATTATTAAGTAGCTCTTACTGTAAGGTTGACCCAATTTCCAGATCTGGAAGCTGCCATTTTGGTTAGGAACTGCCACTCAAAATCTATTTCCACTCCCCCAAATACTCATGGCTCCTTGCTCCCTCTGTCAAATCTCACCCATGTGCACTAAATGAAATCAGTGATGCGCACTGGCAGCAGCAACTCAAGCGTGAAATGCTAGACTTAGTTCTGCACCAATACCTGCAGATATTGCTGCAGCACTAAGATTCCCTACACTGGGGGTCCATAGGACCCCCACACCATCCCAATATCAAACCCCCAATACCCCCAAACATCAACTACCACCCAGTTGCAATAATCATTAACTGGCATGTAAGTGGTTAAATGATTTAAACCCAATTATTCCCATAGCTCTACTGTAATGTTATCACTATGGAAATAATTAAACTAAATAAACCCCAGCTAGCAGGAGCCCCTGGGACCCCCACACCTCCCAGAGTATCATCTCTCACTTCAGAGCCGGCTCTGGCTCTATTGGCACCCTAGGCGCCCCC
>WMED01003483.1:0-22103 GCA_019650415.1 Pipa parva
ATAGAAGAATAAAGAAATATATGGCGCAAATAAAAAAATAAAAAATAACACCATTAAAAAAATACAGAGGAAAACTTAAGTTGAGCTGGAAAAAGAAAACAAGCTTTAAAAAGTTGCTGAAAATGAACAAAAAAGATAATATTTAAATACGCTCCTATATAATTAATAGAGTTATAGTATTACTGAATAAATTCCATAGCAACCAGTTTGGTTGTACCTTTTACTGGTCCCTTGCAGTAATCACAGTCATTAGACCTGAGTCAGCTGACAAGGCTTAACTATTCTAGAAACAGATTATGCTCTATGGTTCTGCCTATAAACCAGTCATTGTTTCCTCTGTACACTGACCCTGGCAACCAGACAGTGGTTTGCATATCTGCAAGTATTTTATTCTCCCTTTATTTCACCGTCTCCATATTTGCTTCTGTTGATTTTTTTTTTTTTTACTAGCATTCAAGGCAGCACATGGATGATAAAAAGAAAAGTGTCTTGTTTAAAGAAAATCCTAATCGACAAAAAAAAAAAGACTTCCCCTTTAAATTCTATGTAACCCATGCTGGGATGCACCATTACATCCCTCGGATCCATCTGTTCTATAATCAGTGTAATCCATGTAACAGAGCTAACAAACTATGGAGAATGTGCAACAGATGGACAAGCTAATTGCACGCTTCCTCTTTTTCAAGATGCGATATTTTATTCCTAAAACAAGTGTTCAACGCAGAAGAAATAATTATGTAAATGTAAGGGATAAACTAGCTTTGCAGACGTAATGTGAGATTAAATGACATATACAATGGGGATATTTATTAAAGCTGGGATAATGATAATCTCACATTTTTTTTAAGTCAACGTTTGTGGCAGTGATTTGAATAATTAAAGGTGAACTACTGTATAGGCAAAAACCATTTCAGTGTTTTTTCAATAATAAGCCTGAAACATGGGAGATCACAGGAGGGGGCAAGACGGGGCTACCCCTGGAAGGCCGGCCAGCTGGCCAGGGAATGGGGCACATCTGGAGCTCTGACCTCCCGATGCGCTCCTCTGTCCTGCACATATGCAGTTGGTTAGTTTTGATGAAACTCGGGAGGGGCGGGTCTATGTGAGGGACCTATGTCACTCACAAAACCGGAAGTGAGCAGACCGGTGATGTATTTATGTGACGATCCCGGGCTGTGGACCGTCAGATGAATAATGATCTAGCAGCAGTACACTTGGGGGGGTTATTGACTAAAATCCAAATTGTCGCGTAAAGGTGTGAATTCGCCACTTCCCCATATTGGGGTACCCATGCTCTGCGATGTGGCAAACTCGCCAGCTAACACTGGTCGCACACTACACAGTGGAGGGCTACTGACACGGTTACGACTTCATTATGGGAATATTGTCGCGGTTGTAAATTGGCTATGGGAATCCGTTGTTCAGTGAATAAGGGGTAGAGAATCAGGATGTAGTCACCCGAAATTATTAGAATTCAATTTAACAGTTGAATTCTCACTTGGATCAATAACCTCCTAAGTGTACTGCTTCTAGATCGATCAGGTAAGCTTGAATTGACACCATAGTTCCCCTTTAATATTCTACTGTAACCCACCTCTGGACAAACTTTTACCTAATGAAAAACATTTAAGGAAAGTTAGAAATGTTGCAGCCTCCAGAGTAAACCTGTGAAGGAAAAGCAAGTTATTGGATTTCCAAACAAATAATGTTACTTATATATGGGGGATATTTACGAAGACTATTTTGACACAGTTATTGTTCGATCCGCCTGCTTTATAATGGATCGTTTAAAAAATCATCTATGCTCTTTACCTACAAGAGCGGTAGCTGTACTAAATCTATTATGGTTTGGTTGCCCTGAAGTGAGACGAGAGCTCCCTCTTGTGGGAAATTTTTAATTTAGCCAACATTTTTCAAATATGGTACTCTTATTACTAAAAGGGTGTTGTTTGGTGTATAACTCACAGATAGATAGTTCTCAAATTTAGAACCAGGTAATCCTGAAGCTTCCGTTATTTAAATATCCTTTTATTTAATTTACATAATGGGAGTAGGAAACGTTTTGGGGCTTATTCATGAATGGCTGAATAGTTGCATAAAGGTGTGTATTCACTTTTTTTTGTATTTATTAATTTTTCATATAGCGCTACTATATTATGCAGCGCTTTACAGAAATTCATCATTAACTTCCTGCTCTGTAGAGCGTGCAATCTAGCCTCCCTATTCAGTCACACACGTAGACAGACATAGATGTATGTTTTTGGAGGAAGCCCACGCAGGTGTCAGGAGAGCATACAAGCTCCATGCAGATAAAGTCTAGGGTGGAATTGAACCCAGTACCCAGCTGGGTCCTCTGAGCCACCGCACTGCCCCTTCTAGTCATCTCTTCCCCATATTTGGGTATTCAGCAAACTCTGCGATGTGGAAAATTCAAGACTGATTCGACAGTCACGTACTTTCAGAGCACTTTGCACCACTTTACATGCATTTGCACCTATTCATCAAGCATCGAAGGCTGTCTCCGTAATGAATGCGCAGGTTTTATTTTGCCAGATTAAAGTGCTAAATTAGGGGCTGATGACAGGGCTCCTACTGTCATAAATTAAGTTGGAATGCAGGAGATTACAGAGGGAAAGCTGACTTGTGCACTTGTGCTAAGTAGTAAGTAGGGCAAAAATGTCTGGGGGATGGTACCTTTTCATGAAAAACTGGCCGGTCCATGTCACACACACACATTTCCTGGTGCAGGAGTTTATCAGTGCTGTGAAATCAATCATTCTGAGTCACATGAAACAACTACTGGGGAGAAACGCTGCTCATTAAGGTATACTTCTGCGTATGTAAATATGTAATCTGACTATAGTTCCCCTTTAAAATTCACTACTTGTTTGCTAGTTTTGTGCACGCTAGCAATCAGCGGACAATTTAAAACTAAATGGGAGGTCTGGAATGAAAAAGTAAGTTGAATGTAAGAGAAACCGCAAATAAAAGATAAAAAAAGAACAACTACAAATTGATTTTTATAAAACCACCATCGTTTGTTTCCATGTTACAAATTAAATTCAAGCTGATTGTCCCGTGTGGAACGGCTGCCTTGCGACAGGGCTGCATCAGAGGCGGTTAAACAGACTGCAAGATTGTGCTTCACATCATGAACATTGCTAAGAAAGTCAGTGGCGCCAAAATAATTGTAATGCTCCAAATGCCTCCACAATTGCTGTATTCAGCGTGTGCTTAAAATATGACATACTATTATATTATTGCATTACTGATCCTTCAAGGAAGTTATAATACTGCTTCCTATATTCAGTACCTGCTTAAATTATTATATATAGTATTATTGTTTTATTTTATACTACTGTGTTACTGATCCTTCCAAGGAATTGATAATATTGCTTTAATCAGCCCAATGTAATTGTCCATCCATTCTATAGTAACACTTCCATTAATAAAATGATAAAACAAAGAGTTGTATTTATTCCCAGGGGAAATGATCCAGTTCACACACTGTACCTGCCATTCACATCCCCCACAACCACAGACAACTGGAAAGCCAGTCACATCAATGGAACTTCCTTACACTAACTCTGCGCCTGCGTACTAAACACATCCACAAGCAACCGGCTCGCCAACCAATTGCGTCATTGTCTGACCAAGCGCGGGGCATCGTGGGGAATGTAGTTCAAAGCACAGTTACTTCCGGGACGTGAGGCTGGTAAATAGGTAGAAGCTGGTGTTGCGGAGTCCAGGGGCAGCCCTAGGGCCCCGGCTACGGGGGGCATGGGGAACTGCTTGTCTTCACAGGCTGCCGACGACTTGTCCCTGCTCAACGACTCTGACGGCGCCAGCCTGCCAGGGGAGCCCCCTCCGCCTTACCAGGTGCTTTATAAATGCCCCTGGGTAGTGGGGAAGGGGGATAGGTGCCCTAGGTGGGGGTTAGTTTTACTAGAAACAAAGGCTTGTGGGAAGAGGGGAAAGACTTGTAGAGCAGGGAGAGAAGTGGGGTTGTGAGTCCTTAAAGAGACAAAGATGGGTATAATTCCTCTGGGTATTTATATCTGCCTCCTTTATTTCCTTGGCCTAAGAGCTTACCATCAGCTTTCCATGATCTGTATAGACAGGACATATAGAGTGAATTAGTATAATAGGGTTAGGGGGTAACCCACCTAGAAGCCCAGGTGAGTCTGGAATGCAGGGCCTGAAAGGAGTCCTTTAGCCTGAAGAAGACCCTGATTCTGTTCAAATCTTATTATTGGACTGGAGATATTGCAAATGGATGTCAGTGTTTGTTTTTCATCATCAGAGATAATATCTACCCCTCCCCGATATTTACCTCCTTCCCAGACTCCTGTGGGAAAAGCTCTGCTTGACTGGTAATGATGTCAGTCATCTTTCTGTTTTATCCAAGGGTTGGGTAGGAAGCAGGTATTGGCTGGTAGTGATTATCTTAGAAATACTGCAAAACAAACAAACAAACAAACTATATCCTTATGTAAATTGACATTTTAATTATTAGGGTTAAATAGAAACAGGGTTCGTTGGAGGCTACAGACACCTAGGGTCAAACAGAGAAGGAAGAATGAGTGTAAATGAAACTATTGTCGATCAAAAAACAATCATTCCCTTTATGTTAACAACTTTCCTGGCCAGTAAATATTTGTTTGTGATGAATAATTCTTTATCAGGCGAGGATGGAAAAACCCTATGCCGCTGCCCCACGGAGTAATCTGATCAGTCCTTCAGTTGGCCAGAAGTTCTGAAAACAATGCAAAATGTGGCTAATGTTTGTGGCCAAATATGCCAGTAAACAAACTGGAGACGTCCAATATTGTGTAGATATCCAACTAAGAAGATATTCACTAAGCAATGGATTACCATAGCAAAGAAGAGAAGAGTCTCCGATGCAGTTTACTGAGTAGTCAGCTGGGAGAAGAAGGTTGGGAGAAAGCATTCTAGAGAGTTAGATTAGGTTGATTGTTTTGAGTCATATAGCTGGAGGTAAGTTGATGAGGCCCAATGATATAAGAAAGACCCGGAGGTGGTGAGTGAAGTGTTAGATTCTAAGATCTCTGCGATGCTTTGGGATACGGGTGCTAATTGAGAGAGGGATACAAGGAGGGGGCTATTAAGGTTCAGTAAAAGCTAGAATTAGGGCAGTGAGGACCACTGGAGAAAGAGAAATTGTGCAGAATGGGGGAGACGAGGCAAGAGGGAAATAAAGGGCTAAAAACAAGAGTGGAGCAGGTAAGCCAGCATGTACTGTTAGATTTGTACAAATCTAAGGGAAGAGATGAAGTACAGAGGAAGGCAGCATGTTAGAGATAAAGGAATATTGTCCCTAAGAATAAAATGTATTATGGAATATTTTAAAGAGTAATGTAGTTTATAGGGAAAAAAATTAAATAGATTTAATAAAAGTTAGAATAATGTGTAATGTTTGTATGTGCTGCACAAGAGACATTTACTACTTCTTTAAAGGATCAGTAACCATTACCTTTGTGATTGACACAGTAGAAATTCGTACACAACTTGTAAAAACTTGTGTCTTACTTTGACACGTGCAAATTGCATCATGGGAATGTCACTGTATGTTAATGCAAGTTTAATCAGATGCGATTTCAGGAGAGAAAAAAAAAAGGTACTTTTAATA
The DNA here is from genome assembly GCA_019650415.1 of Pipa parva. NCBI lineage: Eukaryota > Metazoa > Chordata > Amphibia > Anura > Pipidae > Pipa > Pipa parva. The sequence goes on from WMED01003483.1 coordinate 5,651, forward strand.
TAAATCAGATCTGACTGACTTACATTAAAAATGCCATACACCCAATTTCGCCTTCATTTTTAAAGTAAGTCAATTGCGATGAACAGGGATTGCAAGAGTTGTACCACTGCAGCATGTTAGGTGCTTGAAAAAGAGAGCACCTAGTGTGAGTATCACAAAGGACATTGTAATGTGTTCACTGATTTAAAGTATTGTTAAAGGGGCCTTAAGGGCAATGATGCACTTAGGGGGTTATTCACTAAGGTGCGAATTCAACTGTCGAATTCGAAAACAGCGGATTCCCATTGTAAATCTGCTACAATTTCCCCATTGTAAAGTCGCGACTGCGACAATATTCTCATTATAAAGACACGAGCAGCCTATTTCAACTGTCTTTATCTGGTGAATTCGCACCTATACGCAACAATTCGGACTTTAGTGAATAACCCCCTAAGCATTTTACTGTTTGCATTTCCTGCAAACTGCAACCCAAGTTTACCGCAAGAAAATTAACTAAAGGCATTTTGATGCTGTAAAATGCAGCTATAAATGATGCCATTTGATTTGTAGATTATTTTCTGTTTTACTGCAAGCGGATAAGAGTTTACTGGACCATTGTCCTAATGGTGTATTCCACATTTTTATCTTTGCTGTTTGTAGACATAATTGTTGCAGAGACACCCATCCAGTGCCACTGTTTTAAATGAAGCTTTAGATAAAATATATTTGAGAAGTTATTTAGAAAGAGCAACCGAGGGAAAATAAAAAATAAATAAAAAATAAAGTTATAATGGTTTATCATTTTTGATTGATAGTTTCCCACATGGAGATTTTTATACAACTCCCTTAGAAATCAATTGGACCTGTTATGCGGGGTGGGGGGAAGGGTTTCATGTAAGATCACAATGCAAATTTGGTACACTGCTCTGAAAAACTGAATTCTCCCATTGCGTCGGATAGTATTGTTTTTTCCCCAAAATCAGTCAAAAAATACCCTTCTTTAGTCTTGACTTTTTAGCTTTGGCAGCAAAGTTGGTTAGGCTCAGATACACCATACAGTGTAAGTAAGTAAATATATATATACTGTGTGTATATGTATGTATGTATATATATATATATATATATATATATATATATATATATATAGGGTTTGATTTCTGTCTTTACACAAAATGTGTCTTGTCACAGTCTTTACACAGATTTGACCACACTCTTGTTGTTTTAGGAGCGAGAATCGGTTCCCGTTTACCACCCCACACCCAGCCAAACCCGCCTGGCCACACAGCTGACAGAGGAAGAGCAGGTGTGGATTGCACAGAGAATTGGACTTATACATCATCTCCCCAAAGGCAGATATGATCCCGGGACTGGGCCTTCAGAGAAGAAACACAAGGAGTGAGTGAAAAGTAGTTTACTAATTTAATTACTTTCAAAATTCCACAAAGTAATGCCCACTTAGCACCATTCCCCTTGGATAATATTGATTTTTATGACCTTAACAAAGGTACACCCATACGAACTCTTATTTCTTCATACCATTAACTCTAAGGAAGCAGAGGCACCCTTACCCCTGGGGTAAATAATCACTGGTAATCTGCCCTTTAAAACGTTGTGACGATCAGTATCACTTGTCGGCTTGCTAAGGTATTTAATAAGTGCTAGATTTGTTGGGCTCCAGTAAATGGAAGAAGGCTTTCCTGAGAATAAAGGATCATTAAAGTATTACCGGTATCTGATATCCTAAATGCTAACCAGACTATGCTGTTTTAAAAATGGGAGGCATCACTGCACCATTGTTAAATGGATTATTTGTTTTCATGTGAAAAGAAGGACTTGCTGGCTTTATTCTAGATTGACTGCCCGCCCCCCCCCACTTAGACCCTAGGGGTGCGGCTGAACAATGTGCATGTGTAAAGACACTTTATGATCTATCAGAAGGATTTACATATGTTCAGTATTGAACTTTTCCCAGGGTAAGCCTAGGGTGGTCAGCAGGGCCCTGGAAGAGTCCAGTCTGCAAAATATTTCTGAGTATCTAATTGCCACTGTTAAATATATCATCTACTTCACTTATCTTCAGCTGATCAGTGTGAAATCTTATGCCAATGACTTGGGAATTCTGAACTAAGCAGGTGGCAGCAACTCTGGGAGGTTACACACCTGCAAGGTTCTGATTGGTTGCTCAGCGGCAGCTATGCAAGGTTACACACCTGCAGGATTCTGATTGGTTACTCAGAATTCTCAAGCCAGTCCTATCACTGACTAAAGATTCAAAACTGAAGTGCGGAAGTAGATGAGAGAGAGGAGGACCTTTAGAAATAAATTGTTAATTGAAAAGTATTGCTTTATATATTGTATATATAGTATATTGCTATATACTGAATAAATAAAAAAAAATTCAACAATAAAACGTGGACAGACAGATAACTATTTGTGCCTAAGCTGTTGCTATAATTTCATTTGGATATAAAATTGAAGAACTCCTGTAAGGAAACAGCAGAGTGATGCCTTTTGCATTTATTTATTTATTTTTATAAATCAGCATAGACTGGCTGGCATTTAGAATAACAGCCTAATTGTTTAGTTACCCTTTAACATTACACACTGTCATGGGTGTCCACGGAAAATTATTTAAAGTGCACCTGTCACCTCAAAACACTAATACTAATTTAGGTTGTACTAATGAAATAAACATTTATGTAAATATGTACGTATTTAAATAAATGTACCCTTATACAGCGTTTCTCTCTGTCATCTTCCCTGTCAGCCCAGCTTTTCTTTCCCGAGTGTCGGGTGGGTGAGGCTAAATGATGATTGACATCATAGCTTCTCCAATCAGATCCCTGCTAGACTGTGATTTAAAGGATCTGATCATTATTTAGCCCCGCCCACCCAACACAAGGGAAAGAAAAGGCAGGGAAGATAACAGAGAGAAATGCTGTTTAAAGGTACATTTTTAAAATCACATATATATTTACAAAACATTTATTTCATTAGTACAACCTAAATTAGTATTAGTTGACAGGTGCACTTTAAAGGGGGCGTGGCAAATGAATGATATGTCACGTGCTGCATCGGTACCAATCACAATCTCCTGATGCACTGGGGCAGAACAGAAGGAAGCATTTGGAAGGCCAGGATGCCTCCCGATGCACCCTACTTGCTTTAGAAGGCCATAGGCCAGGCATCACTAAAGAAAAGTAGTCTGGAGCTGCAAAATATAACAGCGTAAAAACTTTAGAAATGTTTTCCGTTATAACATCAGAATACAACAAACAGAAGAAAATAATAACAAAAATAAAACCTATAAATCAAAATTACATTGATAAATAACCTTTATTCTTTTTTTTCATTTGTCCATCAAAGCAGAAGGGAGCCACAACAAGGAGGCTGAAGAGCCACATGTGACTCCAGAGCTATGGTTTGCCTACCCCTGCCATAGGCTATCATGTTAATATTTCAAAAGATCACAACTCCAGAAATGGAGGCTTGACCTCTCTGGGATATTGGACTCACAGTCTTTTTAAATAAACAAGCTTTCGAGAGGTTTATTCTCCCTTCATCAGGTTACAAACAATACTCCCTGAGGAAGGGAGACTAAACCTCTCGAAAGCTGACTAGATAAAGGGAGGACAGATCTCTCGAAATCTCGTCTATTTAAAACAAGTATTAGTCCAATAAAAAAGGTATCACCAAGTATTGCAATACTCAGTTTTATGCATCTGTGGATGCAAAAAAAACGTGTTTATGTTTACTTCCATTAAAGTAAACAAGATTAGAAAAGAAAAGAAACCCAACAAGTACATTTTTACAGGAGGCAAACAAAGCATCTCACATATGTTCCTTACATACATTCCTGGAAACCACTTGAAAATACAGCTGTAAGCAGTTTAATGTTAAGATGTGTGCAGTCTTATTAAGTTGGCATATGTTTAGTAACCCTTTAAAGGGGCACTATAGTGCTGATATAACTCCACAGATACATATAAAACTCATTTATGCTAAGTCAATATCTGACACAAATAAACAAAAAAATGTAGGCAAGAAATAATACTTAGCTTTTTTCCCCTTAATTAGTTTTCCTGAGAGCTGACGTTTTCCTCCCCCTGATCCCTGTACTCTTTCTGTTCTGCAAGTCAGGCAACACGGGAAGAAAAATCTGCCTGACTGCTATTGGTTAAGCAGTGTCCTGACCTTTTGGCCGCATAAATTAAGTTGGAATGCAAGAGATTACAAAGGGAAAGCTGACTTGTGCACATGTAGAAAGTAGGGCAAAAATTTCCTGGGGGAGGGTACCTTTTCATGGAAAACTGGCCAGTATACGTCACACTAGGGGTGTACGATATGTATCGTGCATGATACTATCGCATACCGGGTTCTATCAATATTGCCAGACGGCAATATCGTGTATCGTGCGCCTGTGCGGCTCTCTGCTTGTGCGGATTCTGGGAGGTGGGCAGAAAACAGCGCTCTTAGAAAGATAAAGTTGCCGGTGGAGACCCTCAACTTCTTTGCAGAAAGACACACAGAAACCCAGAAAACCCACAAGCAGCTTCGGGTTACATACCTGATTGCAGGACATAAGATAGCAGAGGTACAAAACCAAAAAAGCACTAGAACACTTGGAGGAGCTGGGAGCAGGGCAGTGAACAGTGATTGAAGCAACAGGCACCCGTGTTAGTATACGTCTATATGGAACTGCTCTTTCTCATTTAAGTCAAAGCTAGTGTCTTTTTTTTTTTTTGCTTGTTGGTTTTTTTTTTGTTTTTATAATAATGTTAAATATCATCCATTATCGTTATCGCCAAAATTACAAAAAATATTGAGATATCATTTTTTAGCAATATCGTCCACCCCTACGTCACACACACATTTCCTGGTGCAGGGGTTTATCAGTGCTGCCTAATAAATTATCCAGCTTCACCTGAAACATCTACTGGGAGTAAAGCTTCTCACTAAGGTATAGTATTGCATATGCAAGGATGTAATCTATAATTCCCCTTTAAGCTGTCATTCAGTGGTAATTTACAATACTGTAGGAGCAGGTCATCTTAAGCAGTTTGGTTTCTTACCTATCTTATCTTGGTGCCACTGTTTGAGCCAAAGAAAACTTGGTTATTATGGATTTTTATGGTATAAGGTTTGCTCACAATGTACTTTCTCCCCCACCCCACAGGTGTGTGATCTGCATGCTGGATTTCCTAAGTGGAGATCCTGTTCGTTTCTTGCCTTGCATGCACATTTATCACGTGGATTGTATAGACGACTGGCTAATGAGGTCGTTCACCTGTCCATCCTGCATGGAACCAGTAGATGCTGCTTTGCTTTCATCCTACGAGACAAACTGACAAAGGAGAAGGCCCATTGTGCTGTCTGTGCTAGGTATCAATCCCATAGGAATGAGACATAAAAGGATCAAATAGCGACTAATCTTATTTGTGAATATGAAAAAAAAAGAATTATAAGTTTACCAAGACTAATTTATTTTCTCTGATCCTCAAGTCAAACTTGCAGTTTTTTTTCTTCATAATGCTGGGAGGAAACAACCGGTTTAACAAGTCTGTGCTGGACCTATGTAAAGGGTCCTGCTGACCTAGTTCCAAGACATTTCACAGTGAAATAAAAAAAAATCAGCTCCAAAGAGGCAAATCTGTGCTCCCTAATGAGACAGAGAACTATGAAATAGAAGCTGGTGGGAAAAAACATAATGCCTAAAGCTATTTTCACATGAACAATATGGTATCTCTGTGCAATTTAGGTAAGATGGGGACACAGGGATTTAAGCCACAGCTGAAATGTTCATCAGTCAGTTGTGTCCAGGGACAATAAAATGGCCAGCTCATAATCAAATGCTTGTTTCAGGCACATTAACAATGAAAATAGATTACCGTAGATGTAGACTGACCCACTGGAATAACATCTCATCTCTCAAGGGTTGGGGAATGGTTAATGAGGTCATGAGAATTCCAACGAGCAGAAAAACAAATGAATTGAATTGCTCCTATAAGACAACAAACTCCCAGTGAGTTGGCAGCAGTTTCCAGCACACTTTTAGTTAGAGAACAGATGGATGACCTAACAGTACATAGGTTGTGGTTAAGTCTGTAGCAGAATCAGGTATTTAAATTGTAATACCGTAAGGACAAAGGTATTGTAGCCTGGCTGGGATGCTTTTTTTTTTTTTTAATCTATTTGCATTTAGCAATCAGAACTACCTGTATTTAAGATTTGTAACAGCTTAAATTTGTATTTTTTTTTAAGTTGTCTTTGGTGCTGAATATGGCAGTTCCTGTTGCAAAGTGAATCACATTGGTGTGTTACCCTTGAGAAATTCTTTTACAAATCTTGCTGCCATCTGTTTACTTGCGGTTGTCCTACATATATACATTCTGCCACAGTGCTGGGCAGTCCAAGCTGGGACTGACCCTGTCTATTTCAACACCAAAATATGTCGAACTACATCTTTCTCTTTTCTACCAAAGCTGCTGTGGGCTTTTATTTGCTATTTATTAAGGTTAAAAAAAAGAATGACTTGTGTGTAAAAGCCAATTAACAGCTTTTCTTGTTTTTGTTTGAGTGGAAAAGCCCTGTTCTTTAAAAAAAAAAAAAAAGCCCATATTTAGCATGTGCTTATTGATGACGTATGGTATGGAGTTGGCTGAATCTGCAATCCACTGCCTTGATCGTTTGCTGCTAAGCAGCCTGCTGAACACACATGGACCACAATGATCGTGGGAACTGTTCTGGCGGAAGTTCATAATAAACATGCAGTGCGTGGATCCCTGCTTACTTGTCTTCATTTCAGCATACAAGCAGATGACACTAAATAAACCATATAGGGAGATTGTGAAAACATCCACCTGCTTCATGGCAAGGCCTCCTTTTTATACTACTTATTTCAGTGTGGTAGTATACTTTTGCTGCATCACTAGGCATATGGCTTCTATGGTATTTTATTGGGAAGGGAACAGGACACCCATTTTGTTTGCCATAAAAGTCCTGTTCAATCAGTGTCTGTCATTGCATACACATTTGCTAATCTATGCCAATTACTAACTTTTAATAAATACTTTTTTTTTTTTTTCAATTTTGGCCAAAAAGTTCACTTTCTTACCTGGGAAGCCCCGCATCGGCATTTCCTAATAGTCACATGGGAGAGAGTGATGTCATCAATGGGTCCTCCCTTGATGATGTCATACTCACATGTGACTATTAGGAAATGCCGATGCGGGGTTTCACTAGGAGTGCGGCTGCAGAGGAAAGCGCACCTCAGAGGGACTTCCTGAACCAGATGCCATAGAGTCGCCAGCAGAGAATGAAGATGTACTCTGCAACACGGAAGTGCTGGACAGCACTTCTTTACAGATAAGAAAAGTGATCTTTTTTGCCAAATTTTAAAAACAAAACATTTTTACTAAAAGTTATTAATTAGTAAATTTTTTTTTTTTTTTCAATTTTGGCTGGGGTGTTCTTTTAATGTTCAATTCCTGATTTGTATTATTTAGATTGAGTCCTATTGTTCCCACTTTAGCTAATCGATATTCTGCATTGACTGCAACCAAAAAAGAGAAACCACAAACCAATAAAATCAAGAATTTATTATACATTATATGAGAACTATGTGTCAACTCATCCTTGCCTGATCAATCTAGCAGCAGTACACAGACCTGCCCCTCCTGAGTTTCACCAAAGTTAACAGACTGCGCATGTTGGCCTTTTTTCAAACTACACATGCGCAGTCTGTTAATTTCAGTGAAACTCTGAGGAGGCAGTGACAGACATCACTGTCATAAACCTAGAAGAGAGCTGCAGCGGCGATATATTCATCTGATGACCCTGGGCTTTGGATCGTCAGATGATTACTGTTCTAACACGTATGAATTGACACCATAATTCTCCTTTAAACATTATACAGCTTACTCATCAATGTGATAATTTTGCTGCAGAATTTAATTCTCATTACTTTGTGTTGCTACACTCTTGATTCTCTACTCACTAAACAAGATTGTACAATGCACTTTTCCCATCTCTGTATTATATTTGTATTGCTGAATTGTACAGCGCTGCATAAACTTGTGGTGCTTTATAAATAAAATTATACATACAAGATGCCCATAGCGTCAGCCATCTCTTGTGTAGTCAAACAGTAGGAGCCATGCTGTCAGCCCCCTAATTAGCCACTTCAGTCTGGCAAATGAAACATAATATTCCTTTCTGAATTTGCTACTGCCACAAACACTGATGCTTGATAAATAGGCAAATTACCTGTGTATGCACACAAAAGTGTGCAATTGTTGTAAGCTGTTTAATTCATCACATTGTAGAGTTTGCTGAATACCCAAATAAGGGGAAGTGGTGAATAAATGTACATTCAGAACTTTGTGACTATTCGGCTTTTCATGAATAAGCCCTGATATTTACAAGTACAAACAAAAATATGATGCAGGTATTACTTCAAAGCAGCTTCACCTGGAACCATTAATATCTACTATCCAACTACACAGAGACACAGGTTGCTCCACCAGTTCCACGAGCTCATTTAGGAGCTGTGTGCTCATACACAACAAACATGAATTCTGTCGTATTAAATGACTCTTTATTTGGACTAACAGTAAATTGTATGAATCAAGCTTTCATGAAATAATCTTTGTCAAATGAATACTACAGTACTCCTCTTTCTTACCAGTTCAATCAGACTAATACAGCCAAACTATGTCTCTGCTCATGCCTTTTTAAATGTAGCCTGCTTGCACACAGCTAATAAATGGGCTGAATGGAACAACATGTCTTTCTTCATCTCTAAAAGTACATCATAAAAATAACAGGTGTTACTGGTCCTTTAATATGAATCAACTATTAGAAAAACAGGACTGCACTGTTTTGTTTTTTTAGGTGACAAGCACCATCAAGGTTTTAGGGGGCAAACCTCCCTTTATCTGGTTTGAGGTTAGTCTCCCAAAACTCCTGTAAAATAGTGGTGCCTGCCATAGACACCAGGGATTCCAGCACCTGTGTATAATTAGTTGCCCTATTTAAAAGAGTGGCGTGTGCAGCAGATTTTTCTTGTGTTGTCCTTTGCTAAGTGATGCTGTTTTGCCTGCAGAAATATGTTGAACAGCATCACCTAGCCACTTACAGATGTGAGTAGATATCAGAGGACATGTATAGTCAACGGGAGCTCCACCAACCATCTTAAAAACATCACAGCAATACATTTAGTGCTATGGTACCTTTGTTTAATAGCATGGGCAGTCTTGCAAAATAAAAACAGAAAAAAGATCAAGCCCCATGCAGAGAAAATCTTTAAAAAAAAAAAAAAATTAAGGACGCTGCTGCCAACACAGCAGAAAAAAAAGGAGTTTAGTAGGAGTATTACATGTATTTATTGGCATATGGGAAAGGCAGAAGTCTTTATAGGCAGTACAAAGCACTGAGTTAGGGAAGTCCTTTCTCCCTCTTGAAAAAATTACATCGAGTCCATAATCTGCTCATAAATCACAATCCAGGATCAAATAAGAGAAAGTGAGATGAACCTGCAAATAAAAACTGTGGGGAAAGATACTGAAGTCATAGTGGCCAATGAAGTGGAATCCTGGGCAGAAGGCTTATGCAGACCAAGTCCATTTCCACTGGATCATTTGACAAGCGGCCGTGTTTTATCATCATCACTGCACTGGTGTGCTTTGTATTTCTTCACCTCTGCCATGTATTGTGCCCATGCACCTCCTTTGTTAGGCATAACCTATTGGGAAATAAAAAGAATTTAAAATGTGTGCACACGGGCATTGTCATCCCTGTGCAGGCTATTATTGCTGTTATTTAAACCTGTAAGTAGAATTAGCACTTTTCTAGTTGAACATATTTTTATGTCAGCATATCAGTAAAGTTCATGTAAAAGCAATACCAATTTGTTTCGCAAGCCCTAACATGACAATTACTAAGAAATGGGCCCACTGGCTTTTGTTTACATGCTCAGTCTGTAGCAGGAGATCAGGAAAACACTAACTAGCCCAATAAGGAAAAAACAAAAACCAACAGTTTCTAGAATCTATTTTCACCAGTTTTTTTTTTTAATCCACTGAAAACTGTAAATGTTTGTGGTCAAATTAACTATCTAAATTCCTAGGGTTTTGCCTATGCAATTTCCCCTAAACAAAAGCATTGCAATAAAGCAAAGGGAATGGCCATGTAAGATGTTAATATTATTGTCATTTTTACCAATTTGACCTCTTTGCTTTTTGTCTTATTTTCTGTGTCTATGGAAAAAAACATTTTCATACACAACAGATCTCTAGATGGTTGCATGTAAAATCTAATATTACATAGCAGTTAGACAATGCCATGGATTCACTGTGCTTAGTTAGCAATACACCCACCTACAGACACTGAAAATACCAATCACATGACATGGAATTTAGGAAAACATAGCTGATTGGGTTATTGTAATCTAAATACTGCCATTCACATTCTAACTGTGTTTATGGGATTTAAAATCCTGCCCACCAGAGTCTCTCTACCTGGGAGGATATCAGAAGGGGAAACTAACAATGTACAGTTTACTTAAAGGAACAGATTAGGCAGCAACAGTTATTTACTGTCTGTTTGGCACTGTTAAATAAAAGTTAAATGCTTTTTTTCCATATAAATTATTTATTTATTTTCACCCTTCACAATTTAGCACCAGGTTGGTACTGAATACTGAAGCTCCTCCCCTCTCTCTGCCACTTCCTCTTCAGCAGTTCAGTTTGGTGTGTTGAGTTAAGGAATTGACTGACAGGCTGGATAATGCTGAATAACCAATCAAAACCTTTAAGCTGTTATCCACCTTTTTTTTTTTTTTTATTCTGAAAGGTGTAGTTAACCCAGCACAAGCAATTGTTAAAGAAAGGGCTGAAATACAGACTTTATTTTTATATGGATTTGGTCTCTCTCTCTCTCATGCCCAGTATCAGTGCACTATTGCTACTGACAGTGTACACCATTAGCTGTAACTATTGTAACTGCCCATGGTAATTCATTTTTACTTTCCTGAGACACCGTTATGTCAGTGGCAAAAGAATGCTACATCCATCCAACTAAGAAGTAAACACAGAAGAGCTGTGTACTGCTACACAGATGGAACAATTAATTTATTTGCTCACATACAAGACTTAAGTATATTAGAAAAAAAATGTATTATGCATTTACAACACATATTACTTTTTATTACTCAGGCTGGACTGTTCCTTTAAAAGGGAAAGTTATATCAGACTATGCAGTGGCCAGACAAAGTGCACAGAGTTCTAGCAACCCGTAGAAAACAATTTAGAATATTTACTCAACATTATTATAGAGTTCTACTCACCTCCTCTTCGTCACTCTTTGGCTTCTTGGCTACAATACCAGTCTTCAAGGATAGCTTTGCCCCACCTCGACGCTTGCCCACCTGGGGGTGGAAGGGACAGAAGACTGCAACCGTTATACGAGCCCTTGCAGCCTCTCTGTGTCCCTCTATATAACAGAATATAAGGGAGGCCTGGGTTAGACAGGCACAAGACACTCCCCTACAGCACTGCTCTGTTAACAATACCCCCAAAAATCATTACACTCTATTATAAACCACTAAGGGCCTCACTTGTGAGTTTTAGGAATATGATTAGCATGTTAGCTTGCCAGACACACTGAGGGATACAAATGAACCCTGAATTAGTACTTAAAGTGGACCTGTCAGGTCCACTAAAACATAATTATGTGAATCAGTGAATAGCGTGTTGAACACTAAGCGGGGAATTCACCATTGAGCGAAGTGAGCTCCGAATCCTTCAGCTCACTTCGCACAAGGTGTTATGCGCTTGCTGATGTCCTGCACATGGACATCAGCGAGCGCTTTAAAGGGATTCCAATCTCGGCGAGACCAAAAGAGTCGCCTCGCCGAGACAGGACATCAGCAAGCGCATAACGTATGCGTACAGAACATCAGCGAGCGCATAACACCATGTGCGCATAACACCAACACCATTCGCTCAATGGTGAATTCCCCCCTAAAAGCATTCAGCTAAGACTGCAGAAATAGAAGCAACCTCACTGTTTCTTTTCTAACCCACTGCCCAACTCCAGGCTCAATTTGGAGGGGGCAGCATTAAAGGGCAGCTGAGAGTATGGCTTCTCCAATCAGACTCCTCAAATCACAATAAGATATGTAACTAAGTTAGCATTTGCAATGATGTAAACACCATCAAAGCAGTCCACATGGATTAATTAAAACATGACAATAGCAGCAGACTGAATGAAAACTTCAGAGAAGAAAAACTAAGGCTAAAAGGCAATATCAGAAGAGATGTTTTGACACTAGCTTAAGAATGCTAAAATATACTTTGATAAAATACATCCTATTGATTTCAGTCGTAAAGTGTCAATACCTCCCTGCAAGTTTACATGAAGCTGTAACCGTGACAAAATGCATTGTGATGTATGATTGATGTCCTCCTTACAGAAATCAGTAAAAGACATTTCGGCCAACATCACAACCCTTCATCTAACTTTGAACTTATGGCAAGTTATATTTTGTATATATTCAGAAGGTAAATAAATGAGAATTAGTTTGAAATCCACAACTGCAACAAAATATCCCATATGCCATTGGCCTAAGAATACTTAAAATGCAGCAACATTCATATTTGTACCACATAATGTTTGGTCAAGTAGATAATGTGGGGCTTTAAACAAGGGAAATAAAGTATAGCAATTTTTGTGATTGCAAACAGTTTTTTGCACGATTCTTATCAAATATAAGAGATCTTGCAACATCTTATGAGAGAAATACAAGTTTATCACAGCAAGACTGTCCTATATAGCCTTCTGCAGGCAGCACAGTTCTTAAAGAGAACTTTGTAAATACTGAATAGTGCTATTAAATAATGCAACTATATGAATGTTCCATATCTACAGCAGCATAAAAGCAATACTATGCTCTTTAGCGATATATAAGGAATTAAATAGTTTAGGTTGACAATCTCTTGACTTGACTGCAGTATCTATATGGATTTATTTAGCAACTCAAACATTAACTTGATTAACTCATACTAACCTATCTCCTGGCCTTGGCTGTCTAAAAAGACCATAAAAATCCAGTGGGAACTTCCACATATCTAAACTAAGTCAATTACATAGGCAGAGGAAAGCAGTCACCAAACCACAGACTTAGCTGCAAAACTTTAAAGTGACATCAACATGTTTTGGACTAGACAGGCCCGATATCCGGTTTGTCAATATTGGAAGTGAAGCCAGAATTTAAAGGTAATGCTCCACCCCTCTAATGGTTCCTTACAGAGTTGAACCAATAGTTACAGGGAGGAGAAGGATAAGCATTAACAGTGATATAAAAAAATTGCATTGAAAGGCATTTCTTTCTTTATATGAATTTATTAATTATTGCACTGGTACTTAATATGCATTATGAATTGTTCACATGGTTATATGGAATTTCACTTTATACTTTGCATTGCAAATGCTTTAAATCAGGGGTCAGCAACCTTTTGGGCTGAGAGAGCAATATACGTGCAGCTCTCTCAGCACTTTTGAATCCGGAGCAGCGGACATCACATGCGGCTCCGGATTGGCTAGGAATCCGGACTCACAGTGATGTCAGTGGCTCCGGATTGGCTATCAACCCGGAAGCGCTGAGAGCTTTCTCTCTACAGCACATGCCAGCAGACTGTAACGAGTGGTGCTTGCACTGCTCGTTACAGTCAAAGAGCCAGATGTGGTCATTAAAAGAGCCATAGGTTGCAAGACCCCTGCTTTAAATGCACATGTCCCATTTAAATTACGGCTTCACTTTCACTATTGACACTTGATAAAGAGCCTGTGTAGCTTGAAACATTAAAGTTTTGCACCCAAGTCTGTGGTTTGGCTACTTCTTCCATCTCCATATGTAACTGCACTATTTATTGTTGGAAGCAGAACACCAGCAAGAAATTGAGCCTGGTAGGACTACTACAGCCTATCTTCATTTATCTATATATAAAAAAAAGTCAACAGGGTACTCTCACTGATAGTTTATGAACTATTTAAAGTATTTTGCAAATGAAAAATTGAGCCTTTGCCTAAAAAGAATACTTTAACAAGTACAATGTAATGACAAAAAAAGCACGTCTAAACAATGAGATTTTCATGGAGCTACCTCAATGCTACTAATTTACTACATTGTTTTCCCACAGAGCAGTACAGATGGATCAGTAACCGCAAATGTCATTTTGATAAACCACTTTGGCATTTAGTATTCATATAGACAACATGTACACCTGATCAAATCCAGAAAGTATAAAGAACCATGGTACTAGACTACAAGTTCCAAAAGGTTCCGTGCCCTCAAGTGTACCAGCTTAATTAGTACAGGGATGGAAGAGAGCCCTCGCTAGTCACTAGAGCAGTGATGCCCAACCTACGGCCCACATCTGGATCCGTGACGCAGTTTTGTCCAGCCCCCAGTCCGAATTGTTGCGTATAGGCGTGAATTCGCCAGCTAAAGACAGCTACAATAGACTGCTACTGCCTCGTCTTTATAATGAGAATACTGTCGCAGTACCAACTTTACTATGGAAATACTGTCGCAGCTGCAACTTTAAAAATTGTGGCGACTTTACGGCAGAAAAAGGTTGGACATCACTGCCCTAGAGTAAAGCTAGAAAAGCAAAGATTCATAAGGAGGGTTTTTATTTTCCTTATAAAACAACCGACCCCAAATACTAAAGGGCCAAAGTTTGCCAATGTTTATTGTTGTTATTGTTTACCAGCTGCCATAATACGGAACCTCTAAACCCTTTATCCACCCGCAGCCTGAGGCCAAACACGCCGGTCAGGATCTAACCACCCCCAGGCCCGGGGATTTCCTTACAAAGCTGATCGCTTTCCTTTTCTCAGTCTCCACCATCTTCTCCTGGCTTCTCGGCGCTTCCCCCCCGCTGGATGTCGGCTTCTCGGTCTCCTCCATCTTCTTCTTAAACATCTCCATGAAGCTGCCGTCGTTAGCAAACACATTCACCCCGGCGGAGGACGCCGGAGACTGGGCTGCGGGAACCTGGCTGATCGACGAAGAGGAGAAGGTCGGGATCCAGCCAAAGCTTTGCTGAGGAGGCGGAGAGACGCTCGGGGGCTGGTAGAAGTGCGGGGCGGTGGGATAGAAACCGGAGACTGCTCTGGGGAAGTGAGTCCCCGCCGCGGGCCCGCCATAGTATCCAGTCACTGGCAGCGGCTGGGCTATCCGGACAGTAATGGGGAGTACGGGGATGGCACAAGCCGAGCTCTGCTTACTGGAAACCGACACGACTGGAGACTCTGGGGCCTCAGCTGCCAACTCCTCGTCTCCATCACTGTCTCCATCACTGTCTCCATCTTCCCTAACGGGCCCCTTCTTCTCCCGAACATCCGCCACCGGGGCCTCTGCGGCCTCTTCTCCTCCTTCTTCCTCCTCCTCATCCTCGCTATCCCCTTCATCTACCTCTCGCGGGGTCTCCGCCATCTTGGAAGTCAAGGCAGACTGGGGGGGAGGGAGGGATGAGATAGCGCGGGTAAAGTAAGCACCGTCCCGAAAACAATTCTTTATCGAAGTCCCCTCATAAACAAGCGCGGGGTCCCCACATACACGGAAGAAGTCGTAGTCTCAGAAGCCTGTGGCGGGAAATTCGGTTTGCCAAGATGGCGGCTGACTGCTCCCCTCAAGGAAGATACACAAGTAGGCGGTGTGGGGAAAAGGTGCGCGACTGAAAAAAAAAAAAGAACCAATGAGGAGCCAGGACGGAATAACACTTGACCTATCGGGACAGAGAAAGGCGGGGCGATGTGGAATTGAAGGGCCAATCACAGACTAGAGAGAAGGCGCTCCAGGAATAGTTGACGGCAATGGATACGTTGGTTGGAGAGGAGGGGCTAAAAATATTTTAACCACTAGGATAAAAGTTGTGAGACACGTGTTGCGATGGACGTAAATACAAACCAATCGGATGTTACGCATCGCTGAAGCCAATAGGAACACCGGAGCTTTGCTATTTTGTTGCCCAATCGGAATGAAGAAATGCTGTTAGGCCAGTGAATTATTTACAGCAGGGGCGTTGCTAAGCGTAGGCCAATCAGAGAGACTGAATCTGAGAGCTGTGGATTGTCAATCTGTGTGAGTCCGACGGAGGGGGTGGGGTTTGGTCTGGTCACGTGACTCGGTAGGAAGATGGCCGCGCCGGTGGATGAGTTTGAGGATGCTCCTGACGTGGAGCCATTGGAACCCACCCTATCCAATGTGATAGAGCAGCGATCCCTGAGGTGGATCTTCGTGGGAGGGAAAGGAGGAGTGGGCAAAACCACCTGTAGGTGAGATTGTGCACTAAACCAGACCAGCAAGATGGGAGGGGTGTGTGTGCTGTCAATAAGCATGGGCAGAACCAAATACAAAGGGGAGGGTGGCTGGAAATACAGAGCCAGTGGTAAGATTTAGGTCAGGACA